>JBBMOE010000029.1:357045-472507 GCA_037975065.1 Chaetodon trifasciatus
GGGGGGGGGGGGGGGGATTTCCAGTAGATATAGATACATATGTAAATAATGTACAACATTCAAATATTACATAGAATGTAGGCAGTAAAGACACAAGATAAAACATTTATTGTTGAGCAGTTCATTACAGTACAAACAGAGAGTACACCAACAAAGTTTCAAAGGTTATAAGAAATGTTTCCAGTCTATGACATAGCAGCATATTATGGCACTCCTTAGAGAGAGCATGAATCATCATTAGATATGTTTTCGCCCATCTGTTATTCCAGCACTAAACTACAGTCACATTACTGTGGTTCTGAATGGCCAGGTGATTAACGAAGTCACACTATTTCACGTTAGACTGTTTGGTCTAGGACACATCATATTTTAACAAACAATGATAGCCAATTTTGCAATACAATTAAGATCTATTTTATAATTAACATTAACACTGTAATCATCCCTTAAAGCTGATATAATTTTATATGGCTGTTTTTACATTGCACAACATCAGCCTTCAGTTTTCTGAGCCTAAATCTCTGCTGAAAAGAGGCTACTCGAGGCTTACTCTCCCACCATGATTATACAAGTCCCTTGCCATAACATCACACCTTGTTCAGCAAATCAGTTCAGTTCAGATCCCAGGTTGCATGAACCCACTTTAGGCCAGCAGGTGGTGTAAGGAACATTCACATATTTTTCTGGAGAAAAAAATAACTCCACCAGTGGTTCTTTGAACATCCCACGACGTCTCGAGAAACATATCCACAGTCCATCGATACTCCACGAGGCACCATGAAAAATCCTGTCCGCAGTAATGTCTTACAATCCCTGAGGAGCGCTGATGCTCGGCTGGAACATACAGTGTTGGGATGAGGTGCAAATACAGTAGCCTGAAACTGTACTCTTGCAGTTCCTAGTCTGCAGGATGCTCTGGACACGAGCGATTCACCTCAAACCACTCGTCTATGCACCTGAAACAAAGAGCTCAGTTACATGTTGCTCTACTAATCACAATAAACACTTTTTTGTATCATTTTTGGCTAAATTATCTGAAGATGGCCTCTTTTTAAAAACATAACAATCTTCATCTAATTAAGAATCACCTGGATAGCAATGTGTATGTTTTATCAAGGTGTTTCATTCACCAAGTGGCCTAATTATCATGTTCCTCTGACTGGAAGCATCTATGTGTACATATGATGAAGGTCTTGCTGAGAGTTGGATGAGAAGATTGATACCATTCTTGTATCAGTCTGTTAAATATAAGGCTGCCATGAGCTTACCTTAGCATGAAAACTGGAAATGGGGAAACTGCTATCCTGTCTCTGTCCGAAGGTTAACAAAACCCACCTTCAGCTCCTCTAAAGCTCACTAATTAACACACTGTATCTCATTCAAGCGCACAGGCTAGCTGTTCCCCTGTTTTCAGGCTTTGTGCTAAGCTAAGCTAACTGGCAGATGGCAGTAGTTTCCTATTTACTGTATTGACATAAAAGAGGTATCAATCTTCTCATCTACTCTTGACAGGAAAGTGTTTTAGCATATTTCCCAAAATGTCCTCTATTCCTTTTAAGGTGGCACGGTGGAACAAGTGGTGACGCTGTCGCCTCACAGCTAGAAGGTCCCAGTTCAAATCCTGCTGTGGGCGTCGGGGGCATGTCCTCCACCATGCCTTCGGTGCCTGCTGCTCGAGGAAAGGGGCCTTTCTGTGTAGTTTGCATGTTCTCTCCATGTTCACCTGGGGTTTCCTCCTTAAAAAAAACCCCACTAAAAACATGCAAGAAGATCACCACCTGACCAATGGTGACGAACAGAAACTGGGTCCCCGGGCGCCGGCCAGATGGCAGCCCACCGCTCCTGGTCTGCCGCGGAGGAAGGACAACCAGGATGGGATAATTGCGGAGGACAAGTTTCACCAATTGCATGGCGTGTGTGTGCATGTGCATGAATAATTGTGTGACGAATAAAGGGGATTGTCCCTCCGATTCTTCTTCTTCTTCTTCTTCTTTAAACATTGATCTGAATTTGTAAATCTTTAAAAATGGGCATTCAGGTTCCCTCTAGAAGTCGTGACTGTTTTGACTTTGTACATTTTATGCATTTGTCAAACTCTTTCCAGTGACAACCGATTTATTTATGATTGTTTGTGTGTGTTAGTTACCCTTTATGGTAGATACAGAGGCAGGGCAGCCTGGCAATGGTGTCTCCCTGCTCCAGCTCTTCTAAACAGATGGCACATTCCCCAGAGTCTCTGGACAGGATGTCCTCTAAGAAAGACAATACGGACAGAGGCGAAGTGAGAAAAGAGCTGCCTCGCACACCAAATCACGCATCAAAATGTGCAGTTCAGTCACTAAATTCTGCATAACCATGTGTTTAACCTTTGAGACCTGAATACCTGCTGACATCTGTGACAACTGGTATCCTCTACAGTGGCCAAAGTGGGACTATGTTGCGTTTTGTGTAATTTCCCTTTTCATTATCCTGTCCTTTGTAACAGTTTGATGATTTATTTTAATAACGGGGAGAAAACCAAGTGTCTGATTATACAAACCTGAGATCAGATAACAATGACATTTCCTCTTACGTCAAATGTTTACTTGCATTTAGCTTAGACAGGCCCTAGTGTCAATACCTGAGGCGAAGGACTGTTTATAGCTCTCATGTGTACACATTAAAATGAATCTTACGGTAGAGGTAAGATAGAATCATTCAAATGCACTTTAAAATGATTTGCATGAGTTAAATGAAAAACAGAGAGATGACTGCATACGTTTTACACATCTGCATGCCTATGATAAGCTAAGATGCACTGTACAGTCTACGAGCTGCATTTGTGCTCTATATTTATCCATAGCATACATGTGGCTGCAGATGCATCAACTGTTAAAGATATTGAGCAATCTACTTTTGTTTGCATGCATGCGGCACTTAAGAGCCTGTGATGTCTCTACTTGCAGGAAGTACGTGTAGTAACAACTGTATGTCTATAGGCAAGCATACGTTTGCCTTTCCTGTGTGTGCATGTATGTGGGTGTGCACTACACAGGTGCTCACACTCAGTTAGTCTGCCCTCATATTGTAAATGTGTAGCTGTATCACATAGCTGTCTTTGCTTTGATCGTTTCATACTGCACTGTGTGACGTCTAGTACAGGTGCATCTCTGTGACAATGAGTTCTTAGCCTAAGAATTTTTGCATTCAAGACTTTGTGCATTAATTCAGTATAATCCTCATGATCCAGTTGCAGAAACAAAAGGTCATAAAAGTAGAAGCAGTTGTGGAGTGTCAATAAGTACATTTTGGACTACATTTAGGAACCATTTTGAAGTATTTGTACTTGATTACTTTCATTCTATGATACTGTATGCTTAAAACTTAAAATGTAAAACTTTTATATAAGATTTTACATAAAAAAAACCTACGCATTTGTAATTGATTACCTTACAGTAAATTAAGTAGTTAAAAATAGGACTTAAAAACTGACTTATGAAATAATACATTAGAGGTCATAATCAAGTACAATAGTAAGATATTTCAGTGGTTCCTACCATGGGGGTTGGGACCCACCGAGGGGTCCTAAGATAAATATGAGGGACCACATGATATTTACATGGATTAAAACAATAAATAAATGAAATAAAATCTCTGTTTTTCAAATATCTGTTACATGTTTCTGCTATTTTTCATATTTTTTCTACTTTGCTGTGAAATACTGGATGCTTTTACCTTGTCGGGGCTCTGAACATCTTTCAAATGAAACAGTATATGAAGGAAACATGACTCGAGGGACGTTTGAAGTCCACACTAAGCCATACCCTGTGATGAGGGTTCCAAGCGGACACTGACTTGATTTAAGAGGTCACAAGACAGAAACGGTGGGAGTCACTGTAATATTTAATGATGTAAGTCAAATGGAATATTTTCACACTGTGGTGCTGCAGCTTGTATTTTAGAAAAGGATCTGAATACTGGACATTTGTAGACCTGGTTTCAACCAGCCAGAAGCACCAGAACTAATGTCGTTCAGTTTCACCTGCTCTTTTGCATGTTTAAACAAAAATGAACAAAATCTTACTGTTGTAGGTGAGGCGTGTTTTGTTGAAACACTTGAGCAGGTGCTTCTCTATTTCATCCGATGCCATGAACTTGGAGCAAACGGGGCAGTGGAAACCTGGGAGGCAAACACAAAGAACATGAGCACTCAGATATGCCAACACCTCTCTCATAAACTTTTATTGATATGTACACAGAAGAGGGCTTGGGACAGTTTGCATGGGTTTGATCTTAAACAGCCCTAAATGACCCAAGACCTGCATGCACTCACTAAAGCTCTGTCTGCTGTAAACAATCTGTTACAACCTGCTGACCTAATCATGCAATGTTCAGATGTCATTGTTCTTTACAAACTAACTACAAGCTGAAATGCCTTCATATTTATTGCACCGCATTTAAGAATTAAATGTCATTAATTCATCATTTGGCCCACATGCACATGGCCTCCCGACCTTATGCATCTTCTCAGCCGCACAAAGATAAATAGGCCAGGTACTGCTTGATCTTAGATAAGATAACGTCCTGTTTAATATTACAACACCTCAAGGAAGAAAAGAACTTCAAATGCATGACATGTGCAGGCAGTAATTATCTCTGTGTCTGGTGTGAACCTCATGTTTGTGTCATGTGTTTCTAAAGGAGATAGGACAAGCCTGTGGAGACAATGTCAGGCCTGCAGAGTCATCATCACATGGATCTGATGAGCAAAGGTCACTGACGCGGGTATTAATTACTAGACGTCCTCATCAAGGAAGCTACCTATGCTGGTAATTAGAAGGAGGTGAGACCAAAATCCATTTCTATTTATAGTGCGCATGTTCTGTAAGGTGACGAAATCGGGGCATGTGTCATTTACAAGAACTCCAACAGCAATAAAAAATCAGGAGACACTATAAAATGTTAGATCTTTTCCTCGGCAGATTTTCTTTTCCAGTAACATGGATGTTACAGCACCGTGTCCTGTTTGTCCTGTTTTGCTCTCTGAAGACAACCCACCAGTTGAAAAGCAGCTCGATTTTGCGGATTCAAGAAGTTTGTGTGCATGTGTGTGCGTGCATGTGTGTCAGGCAATGTGTAACCAGCAGGGAGCTCTTATCTGCTGACCTACTTAATGCACTCTTCCCTCTCAGTGAAAAACAAGCCAGTTTTGCAAGACAGAGGCGAGGCAAAACCAGACAGATGGCAGTACAGTACAGCAGAGCCACCTGTGGCTACAATAAAAGTGCAGAAGTGCTAAACAAAGGGCTCAGTCATCGCACTGCTGGTTTTCATGCGCCAGGTATCACATGTCAAATGGAAAAATACTAAGAAACTTTGACAGCATCTTCACTTCCTATCATTTGTGTCAGAGTATCACAAGCAAATAGTATCCTACTGTACATGAACTAACATGCTATAATAAATACAGTATTAAGAGAAGAAATGTTAGTCATAGCACGAGATTATAAAATGGCCTCCTGGATAAGATAATGGCAACTAAGAATAACAACACCCTCTACAGAAGGATTAAAATAGCATAATGCACCGCAATGTCTGCACTCACTGCTGAGTAACGCAGAAAAATGTGTCAGATGTGTCAGAAGTGTCTGCCTTCTTTCCAGATGTTTGGAACTGTAATGAACTGGAGGTAACTCTTATCTTACCTCCCAGCAGGTGGGGGGACAGGTGAGCCGGCAGGGACCCAATAAGCAACCTGTGGCCATCAGGAGGCAGCTGGCCTTCGTCGTCACCATCCGTGAGATCGAGGCTTTGATTGAGTGCGTGTGACCCCGACCTGCCGCCGGCCGGTATACTGAGCCCGGAGCTGGTTGGTCCTCCACCCGTGTACCGTATCCGGGGGCCATCTGGTCCGTTGGTGTACCTAAACCCCGCAATCCTTTCCCTTCCACTGGAGTTTCCAGATGGGAGATCCGAGCTGGAATAAGCCCGACTTCTGCCATCAAACACTGGGCTGCTCTGTTTGGCACCCATGGTGTCTCAAGCTTACCTCCTCAGGTTTTTCTTTTGTGCGCTTCAAAGTTTTTAGCCACGACACATGGTTACAGTGAGTTATGAAGAACTGACACAAACAAAGGAAATACGAGCTGACACAAGAGGAAACACAAAGGCGAGGTGATCCAACATCCTAAAGTTTACGATGCGCCCTGTGCGTAAAGTGCGCACTCACTGCCGCATAACTTAATTTCCAAATGGTCGATTTTTTTTTTGTTGTTGTTTTTCTTGGCAGAGCCCTTCCCTTTTTTCAACAGTGGGAGAATAAAAAAGATAAACTCGCTTCGGTTTTAAGTTTTCAGTTCCTCCACTTCAGACGAGGACATAGGCACAAGTGTTGACACACTGTCCATCTGGTTCAAGTTTGTTTTTAAGCTCTGCTGTGGCCGTCTGGAAAGAAAAATAAAAGCAAAGATAGCCCTCCTCCCCCAGTGAGGCAGCACCGTCAAACCTCCCAAAGTTCACCACGATAAGATAAATTCGCCTTCAAAGTAAAAGCGGTGAACTTAACGAAAACTGCGCAGGTTACTGTAACATAGAATTAAATTCCGTGTGTAACTCTGCAGGCCAACCTTTCTCTTTGTTTGCCATTGAACCTGTTGTTCTACCACCGCCTTTGCAGGATAATTCTGTGGCTACTCCAAGAGTAGAGTACATGATTGTACTCAAGTACAGTACTTAAGTACAATTTTGAGGTACTTGTCCCATACTTGAGTATTTCCATTTTATGTTACTTAAAACTTAATACTTTATACTACCCCACTACAATGCAGTGGGTGATGTATTTTTTACCCTGCTCCATTTATTTTTACCTCCATTAGGCTACTTTCTATATTAACATCTTAGATATAAAATACATGATAAGTTCATAAAATATGATGCAGTACTGCTAACATGTCAATGCACCAATATTAATCAAGCAATAATCACTGGTGGAGGCAGTATTCTTCAGATCTTTAAATCCAATAATACCACACTGTAAAAATACTCTTTTACACACAAAAGCAAAAGTACTTAGTGCAGACCAATGTGTCATGTGACCGTTACATTAATCCTCACATTTGATGCTAGAACCTTTTTTTTTTTTTTTCACGAAAAAGTACTTTTATCAAAACAGATGCCAA
Organism: Chaetodon trifasciatus; assembly: GCA_037975065.1. NCBI lineage: Eukaryota > Metazoa > Chordata > Actinopteri > Chaetodontiformes > Chaetodontidae > Chaetodon > Chaetodon trifasciatus. The sequence goes on from JBBMOE010000029.1 coordinate 364,203, forward strand.
TTCATTTTCTGCACTGTTGGGCAGTTTAATTTAAAAGAAAGCATCATATTTTCAAAGCTCTTCAAATGTTTTGTATGTGAAAATCTTCATTTGTAAAGCAACAAGTATCTTAAGTGAGGGACTAACTGTAGTGAAGTAAAATGTATGATATTTCCTGCTGAAATGTAATGGATTAGAAAGAGTGGCAAGAAAAGAAAAGACTCAAGTAAAGTTCAAACACCTTAAATTTAACTAAGGTAACATCCCATCACTGTCAATGATATAATAATACAGCACTGAGTACTTTGATCTGAATATTCAAACACTACTGAGCCCCAGATATGTAAAACACCGCCCTTAATATCCTGATATTTGATTAGCTGCTATATTTTTGGTATATTATTAGTTTTAGATTTGTATTATTTGATGTCAAGCACTTTGAACTGCTTTTAAACCATGAAAAGTATAATAAAAGTAAAGTTTATTGTCATATTATTACCTAGGGATTGAATTAATCTACACCAGAGGTTTTATGTACTTGGACGTTAAGGATAAGGGTATTGTCATAGATGCCTGTATGTGGGGAAATATAATGCTCAGAAATGGCTGAAACTTTGCTGCGTGTTGTCTTATTATACTCACAAAACCACTATTCACTTCAACCGCTATTGGAGACGTGCACGTACTGTAACGTAACGTTTCCGTGCTTTTACGTTGAAGGTCGAAAGATAGCTTCCTCTCTGTAGTGCCCTCCCAGTCTCTAGCTTGACGCAGGTCTGAGTGGGCGCATCAGGTGGCGCGTGACGTCAACCCCAGTAAGACCAGCGGGTTGTCTGCAGCGGCTGAGCGGCGGGTCACCAGTCCAAAGCCCTCCATGTTTGGCGCGCTGTGTTCCATTAACTTCAGCCCATTAAGTACAAAAAAAAAAAAAAACACACTGAGGGACTCTGTTCACACGGTTTATTGAACAATTTCACACACATCTGAGGACGAACAGAAGATACACTGCATGATAAACATTCAGAGAGGCAATAAAAAGACAAACATTTACAAGCCAAAGTAAACGGGCTAAAGATGAACCTCTGAAACAGTCTTGCATGTGGACGGAGTGGATGGAGGCGGCCGAAGCATTGCAGTGCACTGGATGTGACACACAACAACACAATGTGAGAGGAGAGAGAACGGGGATGGCAGAGGGTGGCCCTCAACAAATATTTTCTCTTCCCTGTGATATCACTCAGGGATTTGGGTGTGCGCTTATTAAATGTACGGTTTAGAGAAATGTGACGAGTAAAGAAATTCCAAAACGACACACACACAGGAAGAGGTTTTGGCGAGCTTTAGGAAGGTATCTCATCAGATTGGGGGAAACTGTGAACCACCAACAACCAGGAAGGAAGACTACAGGACAGAACTAAGGTGTCATGTGACAATGAGACACCCAAACCAGGAAGGGCTTAAGCTGCAGCATGGGCCTTTGTTGTGACGGTCATATGATAGTAACTGATTTAAAAACGTCCTCATAAAGTGACTTTAAGCTCTCGGAGGTGTGCTGCCTTGGGGACACTAAGAGACGCACCTCGAGACATGATCCACGCTACTGTGAAGCTGCACACTCTGATTTCCACACGAGGAGCTGAGAGTGCTTTTGATTGAAACCCTATACGACTACTCTAAGTGAGTGTTTAAAACAGGATCGTTTGAGAGCTGCCCCGCCTGAATCTACACCTCTTCACTCCTTCTTCCCTCCGTGAAATGGAAAGCCATAAAGCTTTTCCCTCCTTCCTCCCCCTCTCTTTATCTGCGTCACTTCAGCTACAAGCCGTCAGTTTTCACCCATTTATCTTCCACCTAACTCTCGCGTACCCATGGCGTCAAGAGACAGCTGAGAAAGTAGGTTATCTGTCACATTCGTCTCCAAACCGAAGGGGGAAACGTGTGTATTGCAGTAACATCTGACTGTATTTCTGCATAACAAAGCCAGCTGAGGCCGATGTCATATTGCTGTGCTGTGGAACTTTAACTAACCACATGGTGAATGATTATGATACTTGCATTGTACATGGCCACTGCTCACGTAGCCCCAATGTGTGTGTGTCTTTGTGTGTGCGTGTGTGTGTGTGTGTGTGTGTGTGTGTGTTTGGCTGGAGGCCGAGGGGCAGGGGAGGGGTCAACACAGTGCAACGCAGTGCACTCTTTGGGAAGCAAAGCCACTGAGACATTCAAGAACATGATGGTGCATTTTTAGCAAGTTGACTGTAGGTAGCTATGTGTGTATGTGCGTGTGTGTGTGTGTGCATGTTTGGATAAGAGTGTGTTGTTAAGTGTTTGGGCAGATGAGTTGAGGCCTTGAGCTTCAGGGCAGCTCTGCCCCAGCTGCAGGCTTTGTCCTGGGGCTCATCACTGCTGGCTGACCCCCATCTGCTGGTGGTCGGGCCCGGGTTCCCCCTCCATGTCAGTGTGGTAATGCTCAAAACTGTCGTCCTCTAAGTCTGGAAGACCCAGCAGCTGACAGGGGTAGAAGAAGAAGGTTAGAGGTAGGAAACTGTGCAGGTGTGTGTGTAAACGTTCTTGGTCAGGTGATGGAACTTTCGTCATCGTCACTGTGGTTTTGCCCAACAACCAGCTGAGGCCCAAAGAAATGACTGATTTTAAGTAGTGAGCTTCAGGTAGGCTCATTTTGTATCCTATGGTGAGCTGTTTGCCCGGGTAAAATATCAGGTTAGCTCTAGTTTCAGGATAATAGATGTGGAATAAATCTCTTGTATCTTAAAAGGACCTTAGTTTTTCATTTAGGGTGCAAACTTGTGGGTTCATCCCAATTTTTACGTTATTTATCAGGTAAATGAATGGATTGTAATGCATTAAGGGGTTTGGACAGACTACAGTTCAATTTCAGGGGTAAAACCCCAAAATTTTATCACCTTCAAGGCCTTCAAGTTTTCATTTAAGTAACAGCTTTCGTGTCATTTGGTTAACTCTTAGGGTTCTTGCCCCTTAAAAAGCTCTTAAACCAGACTAATAATCAATTTAAAACACTTCATTTGTTTCATGAATTATCCCCTTAAAATGCCATCATCATGGATGGCTAAGTTAATGGATTTTTTTTGGGTAAAACGATTAAAGAATTAAGTTTCATAGTGGCAACTTATTATGATTTTTGAAACATATCTTTAAATATTGGTTATTTTTTGTTTTTCCTCCTCACATTTACCAAAAAAAGCCTGAGGACAAAAGTGACAAGCAGTGTAAAAGCACTCTTCAAATTCAGCTTTCATGAAAATAAAAGTACTCCTACCAGTCAAATAGAAAAGAAGGAAGTGATAAAAGCCTTGACTCATGTTTTATATCCTGCTGATCTTTTGCACCATTTGCCGCTAAGCAAGGCACATGAACATGTCAGAATTTTGGGTTGAGTTTGGCATGAAAGAACAGACTGTCTCAGGTTTAGACCTAAACTCAGCAAGCAGAGATCGCTGCGCTGTGGTTGATGCAACGTGTTAAAAACAAAAGTGTGAGTGTCACTCTTTTGTTTCCTTACAGGCCTGAAGGACGTGAAGACCTTCTCCAGCACCTCCAGCAGAGTCTTCTTCCCGCAGGAGGAGATGTAGTCCTGGGCCAACTGTAGGAAGGGAAGGCAGTCCTCACTCTCACTCCACACATGCTACGGACACAGATAAACAAAGATTAGCACATATTCATGCATGTAGGCAAATGGGTTTAACAATCTACACCAGATGATGTAATACTGTCACACTTCCTCCACCAGCGTAGCCTCTGCGGGCTATACGGTGACATACAACTTGCTGAAGAAGAAGAAGTAAACAAGTAAAGCTGGGTCAGGGGCAGAACGGCACAGAAAAACTAGAACGAAGCAATTAAACCAGATAAAGAGACATTTATTCAAGGACGGGCAGCAGATAGATGAGTGAAAATAACAGTGGAGATACATAAAGCTGAATATTCACCAAGGAGAGGGGTGAGAAAACAACTAGAACAGTAATGAAATGCTGCTCAGAGATGTTAGTGTGCTTATGGCCAATAAAAGAGTATTAAGTTGAGGTAAGTTGTAATTCATTGGCATCAGATCAAAGTGTTGTCGTCAGATGAAGATCGGCTTCCTCATCATTGCAAGTTGTGAGCTCCTCAAAGCTGCTTGGGGGAGATTACTGGAGCAATTCCACTGCACTTGCTGTTAGTGTTGTTTAATTGGAGTCGAAAGGCCGCACTGTTAGGTTATCTATTAGGTAATGTGAGGGGTGCCTAACCAAGTGTACAGAATGACCTGGAGGGAAGAGAAGCGGCAGGTGATCTCAGTGTGTCCTGAAGTCTGGACGTTTTTCTAATTTTAGGAGATCATTTGGGATTGTTGGGATTTTAGTTTGCATGAAGCCCTTAAAACTGGCCACAAAACCATGAAACCTTAATTAACTCCTTAAGAGGTATTAAAATTTCAATTAAGGTGAAGATTTAGGGATTCATTCCAAACATGAGGATGATTAATAGATAAATGGATGCCATGGTCATTTTAACAGAGGCACTATTTAAGATGATTTTAATGACTGAAAAAACCCTTAAAGTTGATCGAATGACATGAAAACAACGCCTTTGTATTTTACAATCTATTAATTGTCCTCTTAAATATACCATTACAAACACCTTAATTTCATCACTATTTGTGCGTGAAATATATAGGGACACACCTTCATGTGAGTATTTTAGGAGTCACATGAGAGTCATGTGAATCAGCCCGGGGAAACATTTTCTCCACACTGTTGTAGACAGAGCTCATATTGAGGCCTCCTGCTTGGCCTGCTCATGGATGGTTGTTCCAGTTTTCACACTGATGGATGGATTCTCACAAGGGCGGGTGTGCCTCGGCTGCGCCGGCAAAACCTCATCTTTCAAGCCAATCCCTCTTGTTTATCAGCTGCTAAACACTGCATCACATGAGCTGTATGACTAAAAACTGCAAGGACCTACCCTGAGGGACATTACAGAGCTGAGAGAGTGATGCAGCTGCACTGGTATGGTGGTGGAACTGATCTCACAGCGCCCTCTAGTGAAAGAACAAGGCCATGAAGCACAGTTTTGAGGGGAAAACAAGATAAACAGAGAGAGAGAGAGAAACCCTGCTGATAGCTGTATTGATCAAGTGAGAGTAACTAGATCTCAAGAGTCCTGCAGAGAGACAAAAAGTCATTCTAGCTGCTTTGAGTGTGCTTAGCAGAGAACTCTGTGTGTGTGTGTGTGTGTGTGTGCGCGCGCGCGCGCACGCGTGCATGCGTGTGTGTGTGTCCATGAGTGTTAGGGCTGCATCAGTTGGCATGCATTAGAGTCCAAAACAGGAGAAAAACTGACAGCTGTGAGGAAGATAAAGTGAAATAAAAAGAAGGAATTTTGAAGACAGAAGTTGCTGTTAAGAGAGAATTGACTGCATCATGTATTTGTGTGTCTGCATCTTGCGTGTGTTTAACCGTCCTGCTGTGTAATGAAGGGAAAGCCCCTGCTGAAGCGGCCCCGCTCTGCTGTCTGTGGGACAGACCAGGCGAGGCCTGTAAACACAGGCAGGGTCGGTGTGACATCATGTGTTATTGACTGAACGGAGGCTCTGGCTCCTGGGTCATCTCCATTTGCTCTCCACCCTGTTAGCCTCTGTCACGGAGCAGGAGGAGGGAGCAGGGTGGGTCTTGCCTCAGGAGCTTTAGGGCTCACAACAGCACCACTGCACCACACCAGTACAGGATCTACTACACTGTGTCTGCAGATGATGAGGGAAGTGGTGCCATTGAGGACACAGAGCTCACACCCTCCATGTTGTGTCTAGAGTTTGGGGGATTTTAAGGACTTAAGGAGTTTATGTTCAACAGTGAGACACAAATTACACATAATTTTTCAAGGTAGGGCTCTGCCACACCCTATTAACGTCCCAGTTTAATGCAAAAAAAAGTGAAGGTATTAAAAATACATTGCTACTGCAGTGAAATATTTAGCATTATTTTATTCCAATATTGACATTTGTATTATTATTCTCATTGTTATCATTATTGGGTTATCTTGTGGAAGGAGGAGGCCACCCTAGCGCCCTCTACTGGCCAGTTGCCCCTGCTTAAGGCCATTAAAATGTGGCTGTTATTGAAATTTAAAAAATTTAGATGAAGGGGTTTGATATTCTTAGAATTTTCACGTATTGTAGGGAGATGAAAGCAACAGAATCTACTGTCCAGTAAATCAGTGAATTGACAGCACCCCTCCATCAGCACACCTCCTCCTCCATGCTTTACAGTGGGAGTCACACATGCAGACACCATCCCATCACTCTCTCTGCAACATCATCAGAACAACATACACATTTCTACCGGTCTAATGTCCATTCCTTGTGTTTCTTGGCCAGAGCGATTCCCTTCTTGTTGCTGGTCTCCCTCTGTAGTGGTTTCTTTGCAGCATTGGTCCATGAAGGCCTGATTCATACAGTCTCTGCTGAACGCTTGATGGTGAGATGTGTCAGCTGCTTGAGCTCTGTGAAGCATTTATGTGGGCTCTAATTTGAGGTGCTGTTAATTGGTGATTTGTGAGGCTGCTCACTGTAATGAACTTCTCCTCTGCAGCTGAGGTTAACTCTTGGGCTTCCTCTCCCGGGACGCTCCTTGTGAAAGCCACTTTCATCATGGTGTTTGATGGTTTTTGCGACTGCACTTGAAGTTCTTGAAATGTTCGTGATCAAATGACTTTCATGCCTTAATGTAATGATGGAACGTTGTTTCTCTTAGCTGAGAAGTTCTTCCATTGCACAGATTACTGCAGTAGTTGACTATTTATTGTATACAACACTACCTCTGCAAAACACAACTGAGGGTCTCACATGCATGAAGCTACATCATGACGCTGCTAATAATATGCAAAGTAAAAGGTGGCTGCAATGAAGAATCTAAAATATGAAACATATTTAGCTTTGTTTACACTTTATTGTTTACCACATAATTCCACATGTTCTTTCATACAACCCCAATTCCAAAAAAGTTTGGTGGCTGTGTAAAATAGAAACAGAATGCAATCATTTGCAAACAATCCTTGTTTACCTACAACAGTTTTATGAACTTTTGCAGAATCAGGATTATGGATTATTTTTATGTCTTCTTCTATGATGTAGAAAATGTTTCAAAAAGACCCCAAAACTACCTGATTACATTATGTCTAAGTAAACACTTCTATGAGAGTGGGATTTCATTGAGATAATCTGGAGTCAACACAGAATCAGAGCAGAAAACTGGCAATAAGTCCTTCAAAATAAAGATAGGTTAATTATTTAGTGTACGTCTGCAGAACTTCAACCTCTCTGATCAAGTATGTCAGTGGAGATAATTACTGTATCTGCACACTGGGCTGTTGTCAGATGTGAATTTGAGCTTATTTGCTGCAAGTATGGGCCTTAATAGAAATAATGTAACAACACTGACATTTTAGGAGAAAATATGTTAATTGGCTGCTTATATCTCCACTGATGTAGCTGTTTATCAATCTCAATAGACCCTGCTTTGTGTTCTGAATGCAACATCATTGTCTGATAGGCTTTTATTTTGAAAGTCACAGGCCTCTTGTGCTTTTTTAAGCTGTCTGGCTTGATGGTGTTGTGGTTCAGGGGGTTATCGCAGTTGATTATGATGGAGGAAAAACACACAATCGACAGAGGAGGGGGGGTGGGGGTGGAGTGTGCACCCAAACTGAAATGACATCATCTGCTCAGATATTCCCTCAAAGCACCCCTCCCCTCCTCTCCTGTGTCCGTCAGCTGGAAAAACCGGGAACAACTGCCGGTACAACCCCACCTCCAACCCACCCGCGACACACCTACAAGAACACGCACGCACACGCGCGCACTCTCTATATCATGCACGCCCGCGTACGCACGCGCGCAGCTTAAGGCCCTGCAGAGGCTCACTTACGAAATTGTCGGTGCCGCCGGGACACAGCACGTAGAAGGAGACGCCGGGCTCTGCGTAGAAGTCCAGCCGCCTCTCGTCGTCCTCCTCGGCGAAGATGAGGTCGAACGGGTTTCCGGAGCACCACTTCTCCGCCGCCTCCACCAGATGCTTAAACTCCATCCTCTGTTATCCGGTCTGCGGTGTCCCTGGCTCCGGAGCTTGATCTCGATCTCTCTGGCCGTCACGGCGATGATGCTCAAGACACAAAAAACAGCTGATCGGACAGCAGCATCAGCAGCCTCCACTACCGCATCTCCTCTAGTGCACCGTCTGCCTGGCCCGGGAACAGAGATAACACTGTTGGTGCATAGAGCCTACCCGGTCTGGTGCTCATCCGTTCTCAAAGCCCCATTCCTCTCTTCCTCCCCACGTTATGAAATCAGCCCGTCGGTCGCATACATGCATACGCAGGAGGACGCTGGAAAAAACGCGATGACGAACAGTGAAGCCGGGCAGCCGTCCATATCTGAGGCGCTGTATGGGCCGACTCCCAAGGCAGAATTACTGTATCAGTCGAACTTGCTGACTTCATGCTTTTGCTTTTAAATCCTTTTGGAAATTTGACACGGTGAAATACAGAAGCTGCTGTAGGAGTATCATATGGAAATTATACATACAGACCTGCATAGGCTTACACTTGTATATGAGGTATATGGAGAAAGGACTCACAAATGATGAGTCCAGCACTACCATGAAATATATTTATATATGATTAAATTATGGATAAGTTCACCTAAATCACAAAAATAACATGTTATTTATTGTAGCCTTCATAATTATATCCTCATAGGGTAGTGTAGGTTTTACTGGCTAACAATGAGTAGGCCTAAACTTTAACCCACCTCCCAAAAAATAAATAAATAAAAATAAAAAAAAATCTCCTCACATGGTACTGGAAAGAGCCCAGGCAGTTCGATCCACTGACAAAGGGACCAGACCTTGTGCAAAGACTTTTTTCTTTAGCTACTCTTTCCAAAGTCAACAACAATAACAAAAATATCATAAAAAGGCTTAATAACACAATATTCATACAATCATCATTTCACCCAGGGACGCTCTATTTTCTTCCATGCCATACTGGGATCCACTGGTGAACATAAACACCACCAGTGTTTACAGGAATTCAGCTTGCTGCCATTGTTATGCCTCCAGTCTGACCCTCCCTACTCCCAGGAGTCCCCACCACCAGAGGGCGAGTGAAACCACCTCACAATCCTGCACAAGAGCTGCGTCAAGCCGGAGGCAGTTTGCTCCAATATGAGCAGAACTTTTGTGCCTGTGTTCCGTCAAAATAAAAGCGTAATGTAGGGAAACGGGTATATTTGGCCACAGAAATGTGTGTGGAAACACATTTTATGTGGGTGTTGTGTTGGAGGCTAAATCTAAAGCCTGCGTAACTGCAGGCTTTCAGGTGTAAATGTGGGTCACTGTGTGAATGTGGTAAGGCATTCCTGCAAAAGACAGCCTGACTGCCAGTGACACTGCTCTGAATAAATAACCATTAGAAAAGAAAGCTAATTTAAAACAAGCTTGATGACACACACACATATATGTATATATAATTCCTCTCCCTGTCCCTCTACCAGAGGCAGTTTGAGGGTTCTGCACAGTATCTTAGTTGTTCCCAGGACTGTGCTCTTCTGGTCAGAGACCTCAGATGTTGCTCCTTGAATTTGTGGGTCACCAGTGCTCAAATTACCACTGGTCCCACTGTTGCCTTTACTCCCCACATCTTCTCCAGCTCCTCTTTCAGCTCTTGGTATTTTTCGAGCTCCTCGTGTTCCTTCTTCTTGATGTTGCTGTCACTCGGGATCACTACGTCTATCACTACTTCCTTCTTCTGTTGTTTGTCTATCAACACGATATCTGGCAGGTTAGCCAACACCATCTTGTCAGTCAGGATCTCGGTCATTCTCCACCACCTTAGGAGGTATATGTAATCATGTCACAGCCTGCCTCACACACACTAATGCCATAGTAAATGCGCTTTTATTTTGAAAGTCCAAACCAGAAGTAGTCATACTGATCATTATAGTCAGTTTAATTATTTTTTTTCCACAGTTCATCTGCCTTCGATCCCTGAGGTTCAACCTCTCCACAGTGTGTGGGCTGTGTCCTGCGTCCAGACGCGCTCCTCTGCGGACGGCGGCCCGCTCTGCTTCTTTAAACTGAGACCTTCTAAAGCCTGAAGCATGCAGTGCGCTCTGCGTAAAGGTTAGCGAGGGCGGATCACTGCTGGACACCCCCGCCGTCCAGCACCCCGGGGTCGCGCTTTGTTTGCAGTGAGGACCCTCAGTTTCTTTCGCCATAAACCTCCAGAAAAATGGACCCTTTGCAAAATGGGAATAACGGCGAGGAGGACTCTCAGTGTGCCGAGGAGGAGGAAGAAGTGGATCCAAGAATCCAGGTGAGTTTTTTTTTTTTTTTAATAGATCCAGATGTTGCAACCAGTGAAAGTGACATTGAGATGAACACGTGAAGCCCAATGGAAAGGACTGTGAGGGTGTGTGGAATAAAAAAAAAGGTTTACCTCACACTTAGTGGACTATATACAGCCCGATACCAGTAACATGTGAAATTGATGTACTTTATTATGTCGTTACTACATTATAGCAAATACAGTTCCATAAAATAAGTAACTGGTAACCGAATGTGTCAGCTGTGCAATTATACTCATTATGTACAGTGTTCCGAGGTGTTTATAAATAGAATTAAGACAATCAGTCTCTTTCTCAGCACACACACACACACACACACACACACACACACACACACACACACACTAAGGGCTGCAGGCTCAGTAATTTGGTAAACAGAGGTCACACACAATGTGTTAATCATGAAGTTCAATCATCAAGGTTCCGCTGTGTGTGTGTGTGTGTGTGTGTGTGTGTGTGTGTGTGTGTGTGTGTGTGTGCTGTTCAACACATGCCATGTTTTCTGTAAACAGGGCGAGCTGGAGAAGTTAAACCAGTCCACAGATGACATTAACCGCTGGGAGGGCGAGCTGGAGGTAAGACGCAACACCAACCACCAGCGCAGTTATCGTCATCAGTGCCTCTCCCTGCCGGGGTAAACCCTTCCAGCCATGGCTGAGCTGTGCTGCAACAACACACATCTCAAGAAGCCATTAAAAGTCTCACTTTCAGGCTTATGATCCAATGTTTTTCTCCGAATAAATGAGAAATCCTGTCAGTGCTGTGAGATAACTGATTTCCAACATGGTTTTGTGTGTGTCAGAAATTTGCCCAGCAACGAGGCCGCTGCGAAGAAACAGTTCGCATGGAATGTCTTGCAAAGATGGAAATTTTCTAAATGCGGGAGCTGCTTCTGAGGGGAAATTTGGAAAGATTGAAGCAGCAACTGTCACTCCTACATAATAACACTGCACTGCATGAACTCTCCGTGCTGCAAGAGGCATAACTACGAGCTGAATGTTAAGTATAATATTTGAACGGCGCATTTGATCCCAAATTCTCTGCTTGCTCATTCCCTCGCAGCTCCCAGCCTTCCTTTAAAGCAGAGTGAACTCTTTTAAAAAGGAAAAAGGCTGTAAAATGCAGTGAGGAACAATAGAGAGATCGATGGTAGGTTGTTCTTTTTTTTGACAGCACTCACTCGGATTCAGATTAGTGTTCGAAGGGTTACTGTTCAGCAAAAGTAAAAGCATTCCAGAGGCAGGCTGCAGTTTTTCTTTTCCTCCAAGTAGGCCTCTTCTGTTTCTCATTAGACCTTCACTCATGTGAGAAAAAAACCAGCGCTGGAATAATTCTAACAGCAGACGGAGAGACAGAGGCAGAGGACGGGATTTGTTATATATTGCTTCTAGCTAAAAACTGATAATTGTTATAGGTAGTGGTTATTTTCACCCATCTGGTGTGAAGGAATCAACTGCTGTATGCTGTTTTTTGCTAAATGTTGTATTTTCCGCAGAGCTTTGGCCAACGTTTCAAGCAACAGTTGTGTCAGTGGAGTCACTGATGTGAATATATACACAGACATAAGCAAACAGAAAAAGAAAGAAGGCCATTCATCACGAGGCAGAATGAAAGCTGGGAACTGAAGAATGTCGAAAGCGCCCTGAGCAGCCTGCAGGCTGTTTTCCTGCAGAGTCTGCAGCTGATTATGGATGATGGCACAGTAGATCCAGAGGACTCAGGAAAAACTGAGGCAATGAGGTCAAATCCATGCACAGATACGAGGGTCTCTGCTCTGGCAGAGACAGGAGATTGTGTGTGCGGATAAAGACGTCGAAGCCAAGACTGTGTACTATCATTAAGTATACTGTGCATTCAGAGTTTACTTCCTGTCACATGTCTCATTACAGGAACAGGAAGTCAGAAAACATTATGGCGTCTCCGGAATTGTGCTTCCTGTAGCGCCCTCTCCCTTTTCCCTCGTTTACCCTCTCTTGTGTTCTCCCGACAGTTTTATGAACAGGATGCAGGTGCCGGTGCCTTTCAAACTCTCCTTTCCGTCAAGGGGAGACACAGCTGTACACACACATACAGTACATACAACTCAGATGGCCTCAGTAACCGTACCATATAGACAAGATGATGACAGACCTCATCTATGAATAACACTTCTACTGTCATGGTGCCATCTTGGGTTTTATGCCAAAAAATACACACACACACACACACACACACACACACACACACACACACATCAATTATTCTATAGAATTTATTACCAAGGAATGTATGTAAGGTTTGCCATTTATATTAATGAATTTGCTTGAATTGGGGTAATGTTTTAGTGCGGACTTGAATTAGAAGAGCAGGACACATTGATCAGGGCTAGCAGGAGAGCACAAGCACTGGCTTACTAACACGGCTAAAAATTCTTATACCTCCTCATTTCTTACAGTTTCTACCTCCACAACAGCGTTTAAATGCAGCATTCTGACTGTGGACTGAGAAGTTTAAGAGATGATATCTGTGTGTGTATCTGTGTGTGTAGGACTGCCGTCAGAGGTTTCGTGCGGTGCTGATGGAAGCGACGGTGAAGCTGGACGAGCAGGTGAAGAGGATCGGACGAGCTGTGGATGACTCCAAACCGTACTGGGAAGCCCGCAAAGTAGCACGACAGGTACAAACACACACACACACACACACACAGAGTCACAGAAGAGGGCTGGAGTGACTCCGAGGTCGGCAGACAGAGAGTGTGAGGGCAGGCTTACTGAGGATTAGCAATGAGAAGTTTAAAGAGCTCAGCTTATATCTACTTAAAGGGAGCGCGGTCACGTGATGTCTATTTTTAAACTCAGTCTTACCTCTGTATGCTATGATAGTGTCACACACACACCTACTCAGCGTGGGTAAGAGGAACAGAGATGCACTGAAACTGCTAGACTTGCCATGTTTTTCATAATCTGCCTTGCTTCCTGGTGCATCTTAGAGGTCTCTGTGTTTTCATGCTTGCTGCACTGTTGCAGGTAGCTGCCAAGTAGTTCGACTTCCTCTATGGTTGGTGGGCAAAATGTGCTATTTACTCTCTGCTGGGTCATGTCCTTTACTGTCTAATAGCTCTAACCCATTGAGGCTTTGATCTGATTGGATAGCAGCAGAAATTTAGAGTCCAGCATGCCCCTCTTCTCCGCCAATAAGGAAGATGCATGTGAGTCATTCATCAGATGGCTGACATTTGTGTGTCAGAGCTGAGCTGTCAAACTGAAATAGATTGTGTGCATGCGCGTGGGTTCGTGTGTGTCCATGTGCTTGTGTTTGTGTGTGTCGTTGTTTATCTCTCGCAATATGACAAAGTACCTGACAGTGGCCTTTGCTTGTGACAGTGACACGTGAGAGTCCAGGATTACTGGGAGGTTTTCAATTTTGAGGGGACCTACGTTCACGTGAAAGGATCAGAAGCCCTTCCTAGCTTTGTGCGTGTGTGATCAGGGGGATTCAATAGAGTAAAGCCGATGAAGGCCTCGGGTTTAACTGGTGTGTTGTCTGGTAATGATTTATGGATGAATATTTAATATTTAATACATGACCTATTTTAGAGGGATTCACATGCTTACCCTCACTGACCCTACCAGGACACACACACACACACACACACACACACACACACACACACACACAATTTTACACCTACCCCCACCCATAAGCCAGTCTCAACCCCCAACCTCCCATGTTTTCCCCCTATGTACATTCCAGCAGACTGGGGGGAGGTGTATAGGAATTCGCCTCTACTGTCCTATCTTTTGTCCTTTTTACCCAGCATTCTCTTCTGCACCACTGCCTGTCTGTCTGCATGTCTGTCTGGCTATATCCCTCTGCCAGTCCCTGTTTCAGTCACTTCTCTCCTCACCCTCCATTTCTCACCTCCCAAATACTGTAGATGGGGTGACATTCCAGAGAGGTGTCAGACAGACTGACAGTGTCTGACACATGAATTCAAAATGAGTCATGTTAGCAGTTGCACACACACATACACACACAACAAAAAAAAACATTGGATGATAAGAACTGGTGTCATGCATATACGAGGGTTTCATGGTATTTCAGATCAAAGCTGTCGTATTGTTTGCCTTAGAGAGTCAGATACTGTGGGCTCCATTACATCAAGCTAATTAACTGATAACAGTGCTCAGTTATTTGCATGCTGTCTCTTGCTCAGCAGGCGTTTGTGCCTTAAAGATAATGGCAAATTGTTCCCCCGCCTTTGGATGCATGTTACTCACCAGGGTGCAAACGTTTTGTCATTTTTTCAGAAAGACAGAAACTCACATGGTCACTGTTTGGTCAGCCACGGTACTGACGACACTATGAACAGGCACTAACCCTGCATGAGAAAGGAAGTGTGCTGCCGCTCTGTCCAGGAAGCCCTGTGAAGGATGGCCACTTTACCGTGACTTTTTATCTCTGACTTGACAAAAACCATTGAAGGATAGCATTAAAGTCTCAGTTCCTTCTCTGTTCCTCGCTCCTGGTTTCTCTTCATCAAATATCCATCATCCTCCTTCTGTCTCCCCTGCACCCCCTCTCCTCCCTGAGCCTGGGAAATGGGTCAAGTCGAGGGACAAAGACAGAGGATTCATCTTGCCAGTCAAACTCAAAGATTACACGCAAAGAGCAACTGTTATCTTCCCACTCCCCTCCTCTATCTCGTCACCTTGTTGAAGGGGCCTTGACCGCCGTGGATAGCATATCTAAGCACCACAACACTCAGATATCAAAACAATGACTGCACAGAGGATGCCAGTTTTTGGTTTTCCTACGATTTTTGTGAGACTGTTGGAGCTATAATCATGGCTGACAGTGGTAGGGGGTCTAGTTACAAAGGTGAATGTAACAAGAAGGCTGTAATAAAAAAAAAAAAAAAACGTGTAACAGCTGAGAGAGCTACACTGACCTTTTGGGAGTCTGTCATGTTAAAGTGAGAGATTTATCATCCAACCCTACAGCTCCCCTCAACTCTACATACTTGTAAAGTTACAACCATTACTAAATAGGTGAAAATGTGCAAATTAGTACTGAACATCGCCACTGTGCTCAACTTGTTTATAGATGAGATATCAGTTGAGCAGGTCACATACTGGGTGCTAAATTAGATAACTTACTGCCTTCGTCTGACCAGATTGACTACACCGTCTCCAAGATGGGAAAGGGCATCATTTTTTCAAGGAAATGTTCTGTCTTCTGTTATATTTATGTTGTTAGGTCTCTTATTCTGATACACCTGCAGCACAGTCCAGTCATCTGGTCAAGTCCACCAACAAATTGCATGATGAGAATGATGAGTCTTATCTAGTTGTTTTGTATGGAACCCAGGGAGACTAGCGACCACTTTGTGGAAGCTAATGGGGATCTGAATAGAGATTACCCTCAGTCTGAACTCTGGAGCATGTTTAAGCTCAGTGTTCTGGTTTTACACGCCGCAACTTCCAGATGCAACTAGTAGCTATTTCAACTATCAGTTCAGGCAGGGTGATATAGGCCTATAATGACTAATGTCTTATTTTGTCGAGTATTGGTATGCATTTTCTAAAATACAGCACCCATTAGCACATTAAAGTAGACGAAATAAAAGTAACTGAACCCTACATCCACAACCCCAATTTCCAAAAAGTTAAAGCGTCAAGACAGTGGGATAACTTGCAAATCCTTCTTTACATACACTCAATTGGAAACAGCACAAAGATAATATTTTCAATGTTTGACCTCATTAACTTCACTGATTTATGTAAATATATGCTTATTCTGAATTGATGCAGCAACAGGAGCAACTAAAGACTAGGAGAGTAGTGGAATGCTCCAAAAACACCTGTTTGGAACATTGGTAGCAGGTGATAGTATCATGATTGGGTATGAAAGGGGCATCCTGGAAAGACTCAGCTGCATTATACAGTCAGTACAAATGGACAGCACAGTCAAACCAGGACATAGACACACTGACAGACAGACTGACAGATATTATAAAATAAGTGCACACACCACTTGCAACAACTGAATACCCTTCAGTTTGAAGACAAATCTGTCTTATTCAACTGTTGCACTGAACAAAATTTTATTCAAGGAAATCTGATTGGATTTACTCTAACTGCTTAATCTTGGTATTCAGCCAGTACCCTGACCTTTAAATACGCCTGTTAGAGTGGAGACCGTGGGTCCAAATATGTCCAGCATGATGGAAATAATCCTCCTATTAACTCTGACTGTGGGCCGGAAGAGCCCGCTGACTAAGTGTCAGATTTTCTAAGTGACAAAGCTTCTGTTTGTCTATGAGATCAAGGCATGGTTGTCTCTCTGTGCGTGTGTGTATGTGGGTGTGCTGCATAATCTCATCATCCCTCTATGGCTGTCATAAGACATCAACTGTGATTCCTCCGAAGGAAATATAGGTCATGAAATACACACAGACACACACTGGATGGAGCACAAGGGCTGCTGCTGCTGCCATGTGAGAACTAAGTCTGTGCCAAATTGAAGTTAATAATGAAAATTTTAAGTGGTTTGAAGTTGTCGCAATGCAGTGATTTAAACTTTCTGTCAGCGTTTTCACATTTTGCATGGCATCAGAATGGAGTGAAATCTCAATCTATCGTGAAACCCTGAGCTACAAAAGCAGATATATATGTCACTTGAAAGCTAGTGTAAATAGTAAGTTTATGCAGCACACTTGTGGCTACCTTGCGTTCACATTTGATGTGATTCTAACCACCCCCCTCTCTGAACTCTAGGCCCAGGTTGAAGCCCAAAAGGCCACTCAGGAGTTCCAGCGGGCTGTGGAAATCCTGCGGGCAGCTAAGGAGACCATCGCCCTGGCCGAGGAGAGGCTGCTGGAGGAGGACAGCCGCCAGTTTGACTCCGCCTGGCAGGAAATGCTCAACCATGCCACACAGAGGGTACGTACAGCACTTGATGCAAGGCAGCTGAAAAATCCCGAAAGTTTCCACCCTAACAAGTCATTTGTGGTTGAGGGGGAGGTTTAGGCCACTACTGACAGAGAGCGAAAGTGGAAGTAGTGGATATGATCATTTTAGAACTGTGAATCTTTTGTTTGGTTTCTACGGTGATAATCAACCTCTTTGGATCGTTTCAGGTGATGGAGGCTGAGCAGGCACGAACACGTAGTGAAGCTGAACACAGGAAAACAGCCGCCAATTACAATTCCTGTATCAGCCACATGAGGCAGTTAGAGAAGAAACTCAAACGCTCCATCAACAAATCCAGGTCTGTGCCTTTGTTTCCTTTTCTTTCCCCCTTAACTCGGCCCTCGCAATGTGAGTGTGTGTGTTTGAGTGTGAGAAAGAGGGGCGATGCTCATGTCATCTGATGCAGTCCAGATGTTTCATGTGTTGCTTGTGTGGTGATGGGGTGTGCTCCCTCTGTGAGAGCCAAGGAATGTAACTGCTCACAGAGGAGTGTTATTCTTCCAGAAGTTTTCACAATGTATCTCCTCCCTCTCTCTTTCTCTCTTTTCTTCTTCTCCTCCCCCTGTAGGCCGTATTTTGAACTGAAAGCCAAGTATTATCTACAGCTTGAGGTATGTATGTGAACAGGCTTTTAAATAATCTGAAGTTCAGATACTCTGCTAAACTTGCCCAGTTCAAAGCAGTGTACTTTATACATTTTCAGTCAGTCCATCACTTTAGTCCAGACTTAAATGTCTCACATTCATTCATGTCACCCTCAGGATAAATTGTAATAACTTTGGTGAACTCTAACTTTCCATCTAGCGTCATCATCATGCCAAACTTTTAATTTCTCAAGTACTTAAGTTTATGACCAAATACCTGCAAAACTTCTGACATTCTCATCACCCTCAGCTGCATTTTGTTTACCATTAATGAGTAAGTGTTAGCATGCTAACAAGCTAAAGCAAGATGGCAGACATGTAAACATTATGCCTGCTAAATGTTACCATGTGAGCTGATGCTGACATTAGCATTGAACTCAAAATATAACTTTGCTATAGTACAGCCTCACCGTGTTAGCATGGCTGTAGTGTCTTAGCCTTGTTAGCTTAGCTGTGTAGATGTCATGCTCACTTAGTCCACAAAACACTTTTCTTGAATGTTAAAATGTGTATAATTCATGCGTACTGTACATAGTATTACTAAGAATGCTTGTTTACGATCAATCTGTGTTTGATTTCTCAAAGCAACTGAAGCGTCTTGTGGATGAGCGTCAGGCCAAACTCGTGGTCGCTAAGGCTGAGTACCGTGCAGCGCTGCGCAACCTGGAGAGCATCTCTGAAGAGATCCACGCCCAGCGGCGTTCCCTTGTCATGGGAACCAGGGGGCAGGGTGTTGGTGCAGAGGGAGATGAAGGCAACGAGGACATCGCCAACTTCAAGATGGAGTCAGACGGTCTGTCAAGTGAGTATAAGCGAAGCGTAGAAATGAACAGTTACCCACTTCATCCATCGACATATTAGTCTTTTTGGTTTTGTTGGTACATCTGTATGTCTGCATGTTTAATGTGCGTATCTGTGTGTGTGTGTTTCTCTGTGTGTGTATGTGTGTTTCAGTGGTGTCCGTGTCAGTTGACGAAGAGGGCAGTCACAGTAGCAGCTCAGAGGAGGAGACAGACACTCACTCCACCTCCTCACACCAAGCCATGTCCTCCTCACCTTCCTCATCCTCTTCCCATCCTGCCACCTCTGCCTCCAACCCCCTTGACATGCCCTGCCCCTACTCCACATCCTCGCTCTGCAGCCCCTGCTCCTACCTCTCCTCCTCTCCCTCCTCCTCTGTCCTCTCCTCCTCCTGTCCCAGTGGCCTGGAGGTAGTGAGCCCCTGTAGCTCTCATGACCCAGAGTCAGTGTACGGTTCTGGGCATGCCTCACCTCTCCTGGGCCCTCGCAGCCAGTGCAGTGGCGCTTCCTCTCCAGACTGCGACCAGGAGAGAGGTGTGTGTTTGTCCCATTCATGCGTACGTGTGTTGACTTCATCTTTCCTTTGTATTTTTTTATTGTAGCATTAAATAAATTGCTCAGTGCATTTTGAAATATGCTCATTTGTTGAAAAATAGGTTGATTAGCAGATCAATACCAGTTTCATGTCAGTGCATTAAGAATAGAGCCTGGCTCTGTCAAAAATTCAAAATTACATGCACCTCTAAAGATAATTACAGAATTAGTTGTTGGATATGGTCAGTGAGCACAGGGTTTGTTTTGTTTGTTTACATGGACAATTTTATCAAACCTGGTTTGATAAGGTTGGCAGGTGTAGTCTTGAACTTTGGACAGAGCCAGGCTAGCTGTTTCAGTAGTCATCAAGTGGGTTTGAGTCTTAGTTGGAAGTTATATCAGATGTAGGATCTTATACATTGTTCAGGGGGGGGTAATTAAGAAACCATTAAGTAACAACCCAGACAATGTGAGAGACTTCATAAATTTACAGAAATCATACACATTGCTTGAAGCAATGTCAAGTTGAGCTGACAGATTTATCTAATATGGCATTTTGCATATTTTTAAAGGCGTAATTTAATATTGCACAACTTCAACTGGGGTTTATACTGTAATCATTAAAAAATGCATAAAATCCACCATGCAAGAAGTGGGTAACATTAACTGGAAAGTATAAATAAAGTTCTGTTTCCATCAGCAAAGACAAACTGGTGTATCCTTGATTTATCTAATTAATTCACCTTTGCATGCCCTTTGGTTCTGTGTGTGTTTTGTAGGTGACAGGGCAGAGGGAGCGGAGGCAACACTAGAAGCTGGTTTGAACAAGCTAACCTTTACTGTTGCACAAAAAGAAGAAGAAGAAGAAGAAGAAGAAGGAGGAGCAGGCTCTGGAGATGAACAAGACCCCCATTACATTAATCCAGAAATTTCCTCTCCCAGCTCAGCCACTGCCATTCTACTACTCAACAGTGTCTGATGAACATAATGAACGACATGAAGCGCTCCTTGTGCCCAGCTTCAAGCCTCAAACTGGACTGCTTGACTGAAGATATGAAGCAGGGCAGGATGAAGTGCACACTCCCAACTCCAACCAGCCGTTATGTCTCCATATTGTCTAAACGTCAGATGGTGTCATATTAAAGGTGCTCTACGTAGTGTATTTGAACATCAGTACATTGTTGTCAAATAAATTGTGAGTACGTGGATATATTATATACAAGTAAGAGCAGGGGTAGGATGATTTGTAATTTGTATTATTAGTGCTGGCAGCATTTACTTCCTGTTTACTTCCTGTTGCAAAGGAAGCAAAGCTCTGTTTCGGCTTAAGGAGCAACTATTATGTTCCATAAAGAAATCTGTGTTGTACAGACAGACAGTCCCATACCGTAGAGGCTGTCAGTCCTCTCAACAATGGTCTAACTTGTCTCCAGCTTTATAGTGATGTGTCAAAGTTAAACATTTATTGATGTTTATATGCCACAGTTTGCACCACAAAGGGACATTTTGTATTAATGTGAACATTGAACCTCTTTTGTGGAGCGGAACCTCTGAATGAAGAACAAAATGGGACAAAACAAGCTGTGGGATGTTGGATTATGTCTTGTTCTGCCTTATTTATTGAGCTCCTCCCGTAAGTCCTAAATGTCAAATGTAGAGACTATTTTGAGGAATATTTGTCAAGGAAGAAAATGGAGTGCAGACAGTACTCTGAGCACTAACCTGAAGAAGAGACTGCCTTCAGACTGGACTGAACCTTTTGAGACACAAATGGTCTTCCATTTGGATTTGTGAATGAGTGAGTGAATGTATTCTTGAGTACAGCCCACCATCTGAGGCGGTGGTGATTGAGCTAAAGATTTTTTGAGTGTGTATCTGTTGTGCTCTATTACTACCCTGTACTACAGATATTCTATATTTATACTCCTGTATTCTTGTATATGGACAATGTTTTGTGATTACTGTTGTTACTGTTTAAAACAAAATAAGCAATAAACATGTGCTACATGTAACTGATTGTTTTTTATATCAGTCTTTGACAATGTCTGTTGGCACTTAAGGTTGTACACCTAAATATTAATCTAATAATCTAATATTAAATATTAGCACAAAGACTGGAAACAGAGGAAACAGCCAGTCTGGCACTGTCCAAAGGTAACGGCCTACCAGCACCTCAAAGACCACTATATTATGTATATTAAATTGATGTATAAAGACAACAATTGGCCATTTTAACGGGGGTTATGTGCATGACTTCTTGGCTCTGAGGAGACACCAGGAAGTTGCTGATTCCAGCAAAGAAGTAGCCCCACAAATAAGTGTATTTCCCAAACTCTCGACATGTCCAGATTTATCTTGTTAGTGGCATCACACAATAACCAACCAGTTTTGCTGAATCAGAATTACAGCAACAGTAGGAAATGGAAACCTAAATGTGTGAAATACGAGGGGTGCAGCTTTAATGTTTATGGATATGTAAAACAATTTGTCAGTGCAACCTCACTTTAAATTAACTGTAATATTTTTCTTCACTTTTCCAGTCTTTACCATTAATCTGATCACATTTCCCTAGAAAACCTAACATGACATGAACTTAAAGCAAGTTCATGCTATGTGAAAAAGTTTAAAAAAAAAAAAAAAAAAAAACTCTTCTTCTATCTTTCAGCTGTACACTCAGTACAGAGCCTGACTGTTTTTATGTCCTGCTGGCTGTTCAGCTGCTGTGGTGTTATCTCATGACTTAAGTTAGTGTCCAGAGACTCAGTACAGTGCAGCACAGTGAGCTTTTACTCCATAAATCTTTCAGCATACTATCTTTCAATTATGCTGCATCCTGTGATATCAATGTCTGTGCCAGAATAGCTCTGGACTGGACTTGAAGAGCAGACCTGTCATAATAATGACAATATGATCATGTTCTGTAATATACTGACATCTAGTGCCAAGTTTGGGTTCTTTATGTACTCTGAGGCTTTTAGCGGGAGCTTCAGACTGTTTGTACAAATACTGACATCATATTGCAATTTATAGTTTAAGTTGACTGCTAACCACATTACGTAGGCAAATACTGGCCTGTCATCAAAGCTATTGATATACCACGTCAAGTCAGAAATCCTGAAATTATTGGTTCAATATCTGTACATCACACGGCAAGCTCTTTTCTGAGACCCTACATTTGGAAGAAAACTCCTGTGCCCATGATTGTTGGACAAACAAGCAAAAGTTTAGAATGTTCAGTGTTCACCAAGGAGCCAGACTCCTACTCTACTGTGTAAGCTCACAAACATTTTCCTCAAACCTCATCATTTCTCTCCTTGTGCTCTTGGCATGCTAATCTTTTCCCTCAACTTCTTTTTAGGTGCCCGCAACTTTGTCAACTGCGTGAACAACATTAAAATAATGCTTTACTTAAATCAGTAAAAGCTGGAAAATAAATATATGAATGGGCTGAGTGCAAGACACATGTCATGTTTATATCCCTAATGCAATTCAATGCCAGTAAAGCTTAATATAGAAATGGAATGTTCTGGAATGGCATTTTCCAATTCATCATGGAAGGTTCTTGTAGAGTGACCTTTTCGTCGACTGTTCTAGAATAGTACTTCCTGCAATAGAATGTTGTGGAATAGAATGTTCTAATTCAACATGGAATGTTCTAATGTTGAAAGACCTTTTTCTAAAATGTTCTGCAATAGAATGTTCTGGAATGGAATATTCAAATTCAGCATTGAATGTTCTAATGTGGAATGACATTTCACTCTAATGTTCTGGAAAAGAACTGTATGCAAAATAACATTCTGAAATGGAATGTTGTGTAATGGAATGCTCAAATTCAGCAGGGAAGGTTCTAATGTGGAGTGGTCTTCTTGTTATTGTTCTGGAAAAAAGTATTCCAATGTAGAAATACAATTTTCTCTAATGTTCTGCAATAGAATGTTCTGGGATTGACTGTTGTAATTCAGTACTGAATTTCCTTGCAGAATGATCTTGTTGTCTCCTGTTCTCTAGAATAATGTTCTGTAATGGAGCAATGTGGAATGGAATGTTCTGGAATGGAATGCTCAAATTAAGCGTGGAATGTTCTAATGTAGAACCACCTTTTTCTCTAATATTCTGGAAAATAACTTTCTGCAATATAATGTTCTTGAGTGGAATGTTCTGGAATAGAATGTTCTAATTCTGCATGGAATGTGCTTTTGTAGAATGACATTTTTCTGTAAAGTGTTAGAATGGAATGTTCTGTAATGGAATGCTTGAATTCACCATGGAGTGTTCCCATGTAGAATAACATTTTTTTTTTTATATTCTGGAATCCAGTGTTCTGGAATGGAATTTTCTGAAAGGGAATGCTCAAATGCAGCATTGAATCTTCTAATGTGGAATGACATTTCACTCTAATGTTCTGATAAAGAACTGTATGCAAAATAATGTTCTGAAATGGAATGTTGTGTAATGGAATACTCAAATTCAGCAGGGAAGGTTCTAATGTGGAGTGGTCTTCTTGTTGTTCTGGAAAAAAATTATTCCAATGTAGAAATACAATTTTCTCTAATGTTCTGCAATAGAATGTTCTAGGATTGACTGTTGTAATTCAGTATTGAATTTCCTTGCAGAATGTTCTTGTTGTCTCCTGTTCTCTAGAATAATATTCTGCAATGGAGTGATGTGGAATGGAATGTTCTGGATTGGAATGCTTGAATTCGCCATGGAGTGCTCCAATGTAGAATGACATTTTTTCTTATATTCTGGAATCCAGTGTTCTGGAATGGAATTTTCTGAAAGGGAATGCTCAAATTCAGGATGGAATGTTCTAATGTGGAAGCACATGTTCAGGAATAGAATTATTTGTTGAAGAACATTCTGGAATGCAATGTTCTGGAATGGAATGCATGAATTCAGCATGGAATGTTCTAATGTGGAATTACATTTGTCTCTAATGTTCTGCAATAGACCGTATGTAATATAATGTTCTGAAATGGAATGCTCGAATTCAGAATGGAATGTTTGATTGTTGAATGATTATTTTCTCTGATGTTCTGCAATAGAACTTTCAGCAACAGAAGGTTCCAGAATGACTCTGGCACATCACTTACTTGTTGCAGGGTAAGGTAAAAGAAGTTGCTTTCTGATTCTGATTCAGTTGCTCCCTGGTACCAGTTAGGTTTGTATTTGTATTCTTTAAGGGCATAAAACCTATTCTGCATTGAATTCTGATGACTGCTCATTGCATTTACAAATGCAATGAAAATTTTCAATTCCACACTGTAGAAGTAAAATTAAATTTAGTAGAAATAGTCATTTGTAGAGCAGTGGTATTGATATGAATCCAAGCAGTGTAAGCAGTAGGCTGACTACTATTTGTAATAGGTACATGTGGCCTTAAATAATGGAGTTCTTCTCTCCATATAGAGACAAAGTTATGGATATATGTGAAAGGTGTCTTTTGCTGAATAAGGCTGAGCTTAAGTAACTTGTCACATAATCAGGCTAATTTTTTTTTATTTCTGCTGTACTACAATTTAACAGACAGGCTAGATATCTAAGGCTGTGGAGTCCCTGTTACTGCTGAGTGGTGGCACGGCCTGTCTGGTTGTTCCTGTTCCTGCATGTGGCTAATGCATCATTAAAGATGATAAAAGAAACTTGGACCATTTTAAAAGTCCTACAGGCGACATATTTCCTCTGTAATGTCACAACAATATAAACGACACAGTATCTTCTGGCACTATATACAAACATTTTCCAAAACCTTTAACTGTGGTTTTAATTAGTCATATGACACAAATCACATGACATATAGGCAAACAAAATCCACCTCTTGTATGTGATTGGTCTACACTCTTCCCTGCCACGTTGTGATTGGTTGAGCGAGGACGCTTCTGCTGTTTGTTACGGAGTCACTGTTTTGTAGAGTTGTTTGTTGCAGAAACGTATGATTAGGTTTGAGATCCGTGTGACTTTTTTCCTGTGTGTCTGATCTCACAGTAGAACCAATGCGTTTGTACATTGCTGCTGTTCTGTTTTGGACTGTTATAGGTAAGAGGCAACATTTAATTGACCACAATGTGTTTCCAGTTAGCTAACAGTTAGCTGTTGTACTGCTAGACAGCAGGTACCGGCGTTATTAAGTAGGTTTATCATTTCATGACTAATCTTTCAGGTTCTTCAAGAAATACGTATTTAAATACATATTTTAGATGCCTGAGAATACGTAAGTATGTCTGCTTCTGTCTCTGATACGTGCTGATGAATGCAGAGAACATCAGGCCGAACTCCAGACAAAATCAGTCAATTTAGAGTCGACTTGCTCAACAGGATGGCCGCATGCATCGAAAGATAGGGCTTATGATCCTGAGTGGA
This sequence comes from Chaetodon trifasciatus, assembly GCA_037975065.1. Taxonomy (NCBI): domain Eukaryota; kingdom Metazoa; phylum Chordata; class Actinopteri; order Chaetodontiformes; family Chaetodontidae; genus Chaetodon; species Chaetodon trifasciatus. The sequence continues at coordinate 389,894 of JBBMOE010000029.1, forward strand.
ACTATAAAGTCTACTCTTTAGTTCGGTGTACATGCATTGACAATATTGACTGTAAATTACAGCTACTTGTCGTTTGTCATTCTGCAGTAACGTTATTCGTTCAGTTGTTCCCTGTCTGAACGAAAGAACAGTGAAGGATTGTTCAGTATGAACATCTGAAAGCTCGGTGTGACACGATGAGTTAAACTACTTATTAAAATAATAATAATAATAATCTGTATGTGTATAGCACCTGCCAAAAACTGCAGCTCTAAGTACTTTACAACAAAGAAATTAAACGCATCAAGTGCTTCTTAGAATAAGACATAGAATGAACATAAAAACAAGGATGGAAAATTGATGTAAGATGGAGAATAATGAATAATGATAAAAAATTATAATACTAATAAACGAAAGTTAAAAAGCGTATACTGAAAATGCAGTGCACCTTTCAACACATCTTCTGTTTGTTTTCAGCTGCAGAGGGAAAGGCAGTCCCTTCCCTCCCAAATTTTGGGAACAGCTATCATGTCAAAGGTAAGTAGTAATGTAATCAGATTACATGCTCTGCCTCCTTTGTCCTCAAAATTTAGCCTCATCACAGAACTGTTTCTCCTTTCCACTGCAGGGGTTATCTCTCTGCCCTATGCTGAGATCAAGGAGCCATTTGAGGCCTGGTTAGACGTTGCGGCAAAGTCCAGCCGAATAGACTTCTACCATGGTAAGAAACCACTTGGCCTGCGGCTGTTTCTTTTCCACCTGAGTCTGTTTTTTCCCTGCCTGACTGGATTACCAATGTGAAACTGAGAGCCTGTTGTGTCAGACCGAAGTGACCAGAGCAGAACATCAGCACTCCGTACATAAACACAGAAGTGAAAAAGAATGAATAAGCACTTTTTACTCTGTTGACTCATATGACTTTGAATCTTTTCTGTCTCATTTCAAAGGAGATTTAAGATATTTTGTATCCAAGTACGAAGTGTAAGTTTTGGAATGTGTTTATTTGGGCCGACACAGAATTTTGTTCAATTTGGCTGTTCAATATGAAGAATCGACTACTCGTTCCTTCTTCTTTTTCAGCTCTGTGCCACACTAAACTATGTTATCAGCTGACCTGAGTCTTGTGTTTTAATGCCTTTCTTCATAAGAGAAAGCAAAAGTGTGCGTGCTGCTCATAGTTCAGCTATAAAATCTCAGCAGGCTGCAGTTGTGCTGTCCAGCATCATGCTGTCCTCCGTTTCTATCACCCTTCTCCACTCGCATTGCTCTGTTTACAATGACGCAGCTAAAAAAACAAAGGTGCAGAGATTTGACTGAGTCAGCTCGAGCTCTTCTTGACTGATGACTTGAATCATTGATTTCTCTGCTATACCCTCAGTGTTGTTTGTATGTATCTTTTTCATAACCAAAAAGAACCAAATACACATATTGACAAAATATTAACAAATTTACCAGAAAATATTGGCTATCTAACAAAATATAGGTGTAAATGTAAGTAAATGTGATCGCCAATTCAGATTAAAGGAGTTCATAACGTCCAACTTTAACATGTCTCACATTTGATCTTCAACAGGTCAGGTGTCCACTTACCAGCTGGGGGCGGAGCAGCAGTGGGGCGTTTCCTATAAAATCACTCCTGAGACCACAGAGGTTGAGCAGAATGTGATGAAGTGTTTCCAGGTCAACGGAACGAAGGACGAAGCGGTCACAGCGCAGGCCTCGCTGCCTGATGTGCAGGGCTTCCAGGTCTGTGTGATTAAAAGAGAATGCTCTGTGTAGTATTTGAAAACCAAAAACCTCTGAACAATATGACTCAACCGCCAAGGCACAGAGGGCAAACACAGGAGAGCCGTTTAACAGTTTTATTTAATATAATTAAAAGGCAAATAACAAAAATCTCTCCCACAGGAGGGAAAAACCACTAAAAACAACAACACAAGATAACTAGGAGCGTCCCAAAAACTAAACAGTATAAAACTAAGGAGATGGGCAGGCAGGAATTTAAATTTACAAAAACAGAAATAAGCAGCAGCTGCGTGGCAGCAAAAACTCACCTGGAATGATGACACAGAATACAGAGTTCACATGCTGAAAATAAGATATCAAAAATGATCTGACAACCAGGAGCAAGAAATGCGGAGCTTAAAACTGGTAGAGATAATTGCTGCATGCCAATCAGCTGTGCAGCCTGCCGCTAAACACACCTGCTGGCCACACCTCCAACCAACCAAAGAGAGAGTGAGACACCAGAAAGTCAAAAAAAACGTCATAATGACATTTAGGAGCAGGAACATTAAAGATGATTTATTGCTGTTGGAAAAATTCTCAACCTGTTAATCCCTTGTAGTTCCTGAGGATGGAGTACTACGGAGGTTCCTTATGTGAAGTTTGGCAGAACGTGACCACTGTGGGTTACAAGAAGAACACGTACACACTGTGGGTGACTCATTCAGAGAGAGCCGCAGAAGGCAAAGAAGAGCCTGCCACACCCCTCCACTATGAGATGATGGGATACAACACGCTGCTGGGGTCACATTATGACAAATACTTGGTGGACTACAAAGAGTTCAGCACTCATGTGGACCCGAAAGTCTTCTCACTGCCTGAAGGTTTGTCCTCTGCTCTGGCTGCATACATCAAGATGTTTTAGGCAAGTTTAAAGGGGGGAGAAACAATCTGTTTTGTCACTTTTCCCCCTGCAGGGATGAGTTGTGGGGGATTTCCTGGTCCAGGAGTAGAGCACCACATGCTGGCCAATCCAATGAAAGATCTCATCCACACCTCAACATCAGGCCACTCACAGCGCATGTTCAACCTTTTCAAGGAGAAATTCCAGCGGCACTACAGCGATGAAAGAGAACATGAGAAAAGGCAGCACGCTTTTGTTCATAACCTGCGGTGAGGGGAGCGTTTAACACTGATGAGGTTCTTTAAGACATAAGCATGCTCAACAGCAGTCCAGCACAGAGATAGGTGAAGTTTGAAATGAAGGGTTTGTGATAACCAGCAGCTGTTGTTTTGTTACCGCAGGTATGTCCACTCTAAGAACAGAGCCGGGCTGCCCTTCGCTCTGGCTCTGAACTCCCTGTCAGATCGCACCATGTCAGAGCTGAGCACCATGAGGGGAAGGAAACGAGGAAAGACCCCAAACAGAGGGCTCCCCTTCCCCTCAAAGATTTATGAAGGGGTGAAAGTTCCCGAGTCACTTGACTGGAGGCTTTATGGTATGTAAACACAATTATAAATGTTGACCAAAGGTGCATCTTTCTGGCAGGAGATCCTAGTTTTCACTTTGCTCTTGCAGGTGCTGTGACCCCAGTGAAGGACCAGGCCATCTGTGGCTCCTGTTGGAGCTTCGCCACCACCGGATCAGTAGAGGGTGCTCTCTTCCTGAAGGTGAAAAGGATAAAATGCAGCTTGCACGCTCAAGTGTTTCCACTTGCTAGGGCTGTTTCCTCATACTCTTTGAAGACACAGATCTTCAGCATGGCCATTCATGATTTTCATTGCAATCATGTTAATCTATTATTGGCATCTTTCTAGATGTTAAAGAAAATGATAAGATGTAAGTTTAATAATCCTTCCAGCTGTAAAGGAGAAAAATACAGCACATTAAATAGAAGCAAAGAATATAATGTGTCAAAGGTTTAACACAGATGTAGCAAAGCATCCCTGTGAGCGAAAAGAAGTCCTCCCTTTCATAGCAGGAGCAGGTCCGGATCGTGTCACTTTAACTCATGTCAGACGTGTGAAGAAATCCAACGGAGTGAGTGTCAGCTTTAGCCTGCCTCCATCCCCTGCAAGGCAAAGCTCAAAGGCATTCCTTTTTCCCATGTTGCCAAGCAACTCGATCCAAACACTGCATGGTTTATTATGGGATTTGATGGCACCCCACTGAAGTGACCAAATTCTTTGACTCTCTCAGACGCCCTTGATTTTGTCTCTCGCCTTGGCACATGTAACCGCCTAATTGATAGGCTGATAAGAAGGTAGTTGACACACTGCGGGGAAAAATGGAAAAATATCTGGGACGTGTGTGGTTATTATTTCAAAATAAAATTATTTGAAAGCGTGGTTTCGAATTTAGAAGGGCTTTACAGAGTCATTATGAAGTGTGCGTCTGGGAAGAGGGTCATGTTTTGGTGGAGCTTGACTGTATATAATGGAAGACAAGTAGAGGCATGCTGAGCCGATGAAAGTAAGTTTCTTATTGCATTTAGAGTGTTAATAATGACACCACACGGGAAGAAGATGTATGAACTTTGTGAACGAGTGCTCCATTGATTGTTTCAGCATCTGCATGTACAGTTTAATGAGGCCAGGAGAAGGTACTGTCGTGGAGTCCCAGTGGTTTGTCTTTGTACCCTTACCACCTCCACCTCCACCAGGCAGCTTCATAAACACAGCCACTCCCCAGGGGCCGCTTTTAAATTGACTTCTTCGTGATCTCACAGCATCTGCCTAGCAACTTGTAAATAACAGCTGTTGTAAAAATATTAATTGGAAACTGCTCTGCCTCTAACTGTCCATTCATTCATTTTTTTGTACATTTTGTATTTGCCACAAAAACCTTTGACTCATTTTCTTCCTCCTAAACCCTCGTGGCCCATTTTCTTGTCTGATTAGCTGTTTTATTAAGACAGTTATTTATTTTTGATGTGCAACGCCAAAGCTGGTTTGTGCCCCAGAGGTTACTCATCTGTGTGTGACAATGTTTTGCTCTTGTCTCTCAGACGGGCTCCCTGCAGGTTCTGTCTCAGCAGATGCTGATAGACTGTTCCTGGGGTTTCGGCAATAACGGCTGTGATGGAGGGGAGGAGTGGAGGGCATACGAGTGGATCATGAAACATGGAGGCATTGCCACAACGGAAACGTATGGCGCCTACATGGGAATGGTGAGATTCCTGCAGCTGTAATGTCCTATGGTGTCCTCCATATTTTAGAGATGGTGCTTTTTCTGTAATTCTTGAAATATCTTTACTCAAATGGCATTTTGGAAGTGTTTCTTTCTGCTAGATTAACTTGGGGGTAATTGCCAAAACGAATCATGAAAAGGAACCTCTGAGCTCATCTGACCTAACTAAGAAATGCTTTCCTACCACTGCAGTATGCCTCTATGAATGTTATATTGTGATATAAATACCATCTTTACCCACAGGCTCACAGTCCAGCTAATGTGTGAAAATAAATGCCTCAGACAGCTTTTTAAAGAAGTCTGAAATGACTGACAACTGGGTCAATAGTCACCCAGCTGAAATAACAGCTTTTCATTGTTCACTTAAAATGAGCTTGATATAAAGCTATTTAAAGGTTTGTATCTGCGAGGCCCAACTGGAGTCAATTAAAAGCTCTGTCCCATACCACAAACTCTATGGCCTTGATAGTCAGTTAATGCCACCGCATTTATACATGGGGACATATGAAACAGTTTCCAGTGATGCACTGCACGGTTCAGTATTAAATGTTCTGTCTTCTTCTGAACAGAATGGATTTTGCCATGTGAACACATCCCAGCTTACTGCACAAATCCGGAGCTACACCAACGTCACATCAGGAGATGCAGAGGCCCTTAAATTGGCACTCTTTAAAAATGGGCCAGCGGCTGTCAGCATCGATGCTTCACATCGATCATTTGTTTTCTACAGCCACGGTGTCTACTATGAACCTGCTTGTGGTCAGTTTACCTCTTGTTCGTGCTCGTACTCGTTCTTTTTACAGTCGCTCTCTCAATAACACAGCATGTTTCTTGTGGTTCCAGGTAACACCACTGATGATTTGGACCATGCTGTGCTTGCTGTTGGATACGGCACCCTGAGCGGGGAGCCATACTGGTTGATAAAGAACTCGTGGTCCACTTATTGGGGCAATGATGGCTACATCCTCATGTCTATGAAGGATAACAACTGTGGCGTCACTACTGATGCTACATATGTTACGCTGGCGTAGGCATTTCCCCAATATACAAATCTATGTGTTAATGCCACTATGTGAGTGCCTGAGGATGACTGACACTTATGGGATGGGTTGAGGTGTGGTTATCAAAGTGAGCTGCTTAGTGACAATAACTTGTTAAATGCTGCAGCTGAACAGTGTCAAAGTGAATTGAGATGCTGCACAAACTGCACACAAACATGGTGTTGACAGGTTTATTGCTGGTGGCACGTCGCTAGTGCCTTCATTTGAGTTGTACAAAGTACATGTTGTGACACATTTCCACTTGCACTTCCTCTACTTTATAATTTGTTGCATTCAGATGCACTGGGCTGGAATCAATGCAATAAAAGAAATTGGAAATTTTCCATTATTTGGCTTCCGTAACATCAACATGGTTGATCTAACACACTCATGCTGCGGGCAGCAGTAAGTCATGCTTTCTAAATCCATGCAGTGGAATAACAAGTTATCCCCTCCACAAACACATTTTACACATTCAAGCATACTGGCCTCACTTCTTTGCCACAGGAATAATAGATTTAGAAAAATGTAATTCCTTTTGCCTGAGTTGTTACAGCCTGGCTCAACAGCTGCAACATAAAGGGAGGCAGACACAAGGTGGCGGGCTAAAGAACTTAATTTATTTAACAAAAACACAAGCAAACTAAGAGAAGGTCTTAGGATCAGTGGTGTAATGCATGTATGAGTGTGTGTGAATGTGGGTGTGTGTGTGTGAAACAAAAAAGAACTTCATGAAGGTCTCATGCTGCTGAGGTGCTGTCTGTTCTGGTGATGGCAGGAGAAGAGAGAGGCTGCAGGCTAAGGCAGCTATTTGGAGGGGAAGAGCACACCAGGCCCAGGTGTGGCCCATCCCACTAACAACCCTCCTGCAGACAGAGGAGAGAGCAGCAGCAAGGAGACCAAGAGAAGCTGGTGCAGAGAGGAGGGGTCGTCACACCCCCCCCATAAAAAAAAAAAAAAAAAAAAAAAAATGGGATTCCACCAGGAAGCCCAGACACCATAACCAAAATATACAAATACATTATCTTGCCAATAAATTTTTAACAAGCTGCCCCACATGTAATTTACAAAATGTGGCAACCATGTAGCCTCACTCACCGGTACTGAAGTGACCCCCTGATCAGCCTGTCACTCTCCACCCTGTACCCAGCAACCCCAGCACCTGGAGAAGTAATTTAGGAGTAGCAGGAGGAGAAAGATGGCAGACCACGAAAACACAGGCAGTAACATCAAGAGCTAGATGCTCTTGACAACGCATCTGCCACAATGTTTTCCGAGCCTTTAATGTGGCGAATGTTTAGACAATATGACTGCAAAAATAGGAACCAACGCATCATCCGGTGGTTCAGACAAGCGAGAGTTCAAAAACGTTAGCAGATTATGATCTGTATAGACCGTGAGAGGAACACTAGAGTTGATGTAAACTTTAAAATATTGCAATGCCCACACAAGGGCGAGAGTTTCCTTCTATATGACCGAGTAATTTAGCTGATATGAGTTGAATTTCTTGGAGAAAAAACTCACGGGATGCTCAACACCATTACCGTCACGCTGAAGTAGCACTGCTCCTGCACCGACATCACTCTCATCAACCTGCAACTCAAATGGTCGAACCAAATGCGGAGCTGCAAGGACAGGGGGAGAGCACAAAAGAGCTTTGACATTTTCAAAAGCTTGTTGACAGGAGACTGACCAGACAAACTTCACTTCTGCCTTCAAGAAGTTGGTTAGCGGTGCAACAACAGTTGAGAAATTCCTGCAAAAACTGCGGTAGTACCCCACCAGGCCTAAGAAGCGCATGAGCTCCTTTTTAGTTGTGGGGGTAGGGTACTGCTCGATTGCAGTCACCTTAGCCTGTACTGGCCGCACCTGTCCCTGTCCTACCACCTTACCAAGGTAGGTGACCGTAGCTTCCGCAAACTCACACTTCACCAAGTTAACCGTCAGGTGTGCATCACGGAGACGATCAAACAGCTGGCGGATACGGTGGACATGCTCTTCCCAGGTACTGCTGTAAACCACAACGTCATCAAGGTACACAGCACAACCGTCCAGACCAGACACAACAAGATTCATCAACTGTTGAAAGGTCGCTGGAAAACAGGCCAAACGGAGTTATAAAGTCGGAAATCTCTTTAGCCCTTTGTGATAGTGGTACTTGCCAATACCCCTTGAGTAAATCAAATTTACTAACAAAGTTAGCTGAGCCAACCTGATCTATACAGTCTTCTAGGCGAGGCAGGGGATAAGCATCAGGTTTAGTCACGCCGTTTACCTTACAATAATCTGTGCAAACCTCGGACTTTTATCGGCTTTATTGACCAGCAGACAGGGAGAGGCCCAGCTAGATGAAGAGGGTTCAGCAATGTGATTGTTGAGCATGTACTCTATTTCTTTTTCCATTACTTTACGCTTTTCCTCGGACACTCTGTAAAATCGCTGGCGGATGGGCTGTGCGTCACCCATATCAATATCATGCTCTATCAAATGTGTGCGAGTTGGAACATCAAATAAGCACAGGTAGTCGTTGATAAAAGCAGACAACTTGGCACGCCGCTCGATGGTCAAGTGACCAAACAAAGCCTCCAAATTATGCAACGTTTCGGAATTTTTCAGCCGGCCTCGCAAAAGGCTCTCATCAGGCGGAACCACCCCATCATCTTCATGTGCAGGCAAATGAGCAGCTGACTGCCTCCCTCTGCCACCAACACAGGGTTGAGTCTGCTGCTCACTCCCCTCCCCTTCACAAGACTGTGACTCGCGTGTGTAGTAAAGTTTTAAGAGGTTAACATGGCAAAGTTGAGTTTTTCGTCTGTGCTCCGGTGTTGATAACAATTAATTCAGCTCAGAAACCTGCCGCAGAACTGTGAATGGGCCATGAAACTTGGCCTGAAATGAGAACTGACCACTGGCAATAACACAAGCACCTGGTCACCCGGACTAAACTGGCGAACTTAAGCTTTTCGATCATAAAGGCACTTCATTTTTGACTGGGAGGTGGCCAGTTTTTCCCTAGCCTTCTCCCCAGCCATATACGACTCAATCAGGTTTCGAGGAGGTTCAAGCTGTGCCAATGAATCGTGCAGCAACGGCCCTCGCACCGTATGCCCAAACACAAGCTCATTGGGGCTAAAATTGATGCTCTCCTGCACAACTTCTCTGGCAGCTAGCAACAACCAAGGTAGTCCCTCCTCCCAATCCTGATCCAGCTCAACACAATGCCTGTGCAGCAATGACTTAAGAGTTTGGTGGAACCTCTCCAAGGCCCCTTGACTCTGAGCATGATATGCTGAAGCCTGATTATGTGTAATCCGAAGTTGCTTCAAAACCTGGGCAAACAAATGCGATGAAAAATTACTGCCTTGGTCACTTTGGATCACCTTTGGGATCCCAAAGATCAAAATAAACTGTGACAATGCTTTGACCACAGACTTGGCAGTAATTGTTTGCAACGGATATGCAGCTGGATACCTGGTTGTTTGACAGTGAGCAAGTAGTTACTACCAGATTTTGAATGTGGCAAAGGACCAACACAATCAATTATTAGATACTCAAACGGTTGGGCAATTGCTGGAAATGGGGGACAGAAGAACTGGTTTAATGATTTGGTTGGGTTTCCCTGTCACTTGGCATATTTGACATTTTTTGATGTAACTAGCCACATCCGTCTTCACCTGAGGCCAAAAGAAATACTTGAGAAGGTAGTTGTACGTCTTACGGACCCCCAAGTGACCTAACTGATCGTGCGATGTTCTCAGTACCTCTTCCTGAAATTTGGAACTGCACAAGCTGTGAACACATCAGGAAAACACTGTGCACTGTCATCAAGCAACTCAGTAACAGAGGGCAAAGATGTTACCAATGGAGGAGGCAGACCATCAGCCCACACACGGCTAAAAGCCAGGTTATTCCCCAGGATGACATCCAAGCCCCGGATTGGCAGTGCAGGACACACCCCCATGGCCACCTCACCCTGAACTTACCCACAGTCAATCTCCAACTTATGCACTGGAACAGGCAACACATTTAAACCCATTCCCTGCATCAGAATACAATCACTAGTGTCAGAACTCTGAGAAAAAGGAAGCACAGAACTCAATGTATGAATTAAAGGCTCCAGTATCCCTCAAGATTTTTACCGGTACCTTGACATCACTGCCCACCAGCGACACACGACCATCAGAGACAAAAGCTGAAAAATCAGACTCCTCCAGGCCACAGTCCACATCAGGCCTCACATCAGCCTCCACCTGCTCACAAGGGGATGCAACACAAGGAGTTATGAGAAGGAATGACACATGGAGAGCCAACAAGATTGACTTTACTGACAGGAGCAGCAAGTGCTACAGGCTTAGCAAGCACCCCTTTACCACTGGATTTAACAGGACATTCAGCTTTCCAATGACCCCTACCTTTACAATAGTTACAAACCTTACTTGGATCAAACTGCACCTGACTGCATGCAGCCCTGTCAAGCTTACCATGGCGTGGACTGGCTCCCTCAACGCACCGTTTACCTGGTGCATGAAACCTACCACCCTCACCCTGGTAATAAGTGTCGTCCCAAGCCTTGCACTCATGATCACCACGGTGTGTCAACACACTCATCAGCTAAAGCAGCAGCCTCCGATGCGGTCTTCACTTTATGCTCACTAATGTAAGTGGCAATGTGACTGGGAACAGAGTTTTTAAACTGCTCCAGAATGATTAAATCACACAATGCAGCATAAGTATTAACCCCTAGTGAAGTACACCAACGACTGAAATGAGTAGTTAACTCCCTGGCAAACTCCAGATGTGTTTGCTTACCAGATTTTTCCCATGACCGAAACCTCTGGCGATATGCCTCAGGCACCAACTCATATGCTTTCAACACTGCAGATTTGACTGACAAATAAACTCTACTCTCAGCCATACTAAGTGCAGAGTACGCTTCCTGTGCCTTACCTGTCAAAATGCACTGCAGTAGCAGGGTACGCTCTACATCAGACCAATCTCTGCTTTCTGCCACACGCTCAAAAATTGAGAAAAATGTATCAGGGCCATGTTCACAAAACTGCAGAACCAAATGCAGACTACTGGCAACATCAAAAGAACGTGAAGGCCCAGACAATACAGCAGGAGCCTGACTGCCCTCACCAACGCTCTGCAAACTTAACCTGTGCTCCTCTAGCTCAAGCCTTTTAATTTCAGCTTGCAACAACAGCAACTCTCTGCGCTGCTCAAAACTTAACTCTTAACTCACCCTAGCTACACTTGGGGCAGATGCACCAACCATGTCTAATCCTGCACCAACAGCATGCGACTTAGACTGGAGAATCCCCAATTCCAACAGATTCTCTCGGAGAATATGCTTCATGTTCTCCTTTGACCGTTTATCTCCAACATCCATCTCAAAATGGTCAGCGATTTTCACTAATTGTTCCCGTGAACAAAGCTCCAAAAACTCCTCTGATGGAGCTTCCAAAAATTCCTTAATAGCCATGACTGAGGAACCAAGTGAACAAGAAAAAAAATAAAAAATCTTACCTGCCCAAACCACACACAAACCAAGACTGATGTGCAACAACTCAACTCCCTGCTACACCCAAAAGCCAGAGCTCAACAGTCCATACACAGCTGAAAACATCACTGCAGGTCTGTCCCTCTAACTGCCTAACCAAAATCTAGCTAAACTCCCTCCCTAGGCTTCAGGTGTTACTTGTGGTGGGTACTTACGCACTAAAACCCGCAAGCCTGGTGAAGCAACCAACAATTGGCGACCTCCCCTGCAGCATCGGACGTGCTCCCGAGACAACTGCTCTAGCCACGTTCACACCACACTAACAAATCCCCCAACGAACTCCTAGGGAATTCGCTCTTAAGCCTAACAGAGACAGAACAGCAGCAGTCTACTTAAACTGTGTACTGAACCGCACAACTCTGAGCCACAAAACACCAGCATTTAACAGCTCCATGACGCAAGCAAACCCCCTCCGAGCAATCAACACCTATTATTTAACCAAACAGCAAAACAGCCAACTTACCACACTCGCAAGTGTCTCCCAACCAACCAAATTACACCTACATCTACAAAACGGACACACAAAACAGGCTACAACTGAGTACTAACATCATAGCGACACTACACCGGGTCAACAACAAAACCGACGAGCCCCCATCTGTTACAGCCTGGCTCAACGGCTGCAACATAAAGGGAGGCAGACACAAGGTGGCGGGCTAAAGAACTTAATTTATTTAACAAAAACACAAGCAAACTAAGAGGCCTGAGGATCAGTGGATCAGTGGTGTAATGCATGTATGAGTGCGTGTGAATGTGGGTGTGTGTGTGAAACAAAAAGAACTTCATGAAGGTCTCATGCTGCTGAGGTGCTGTCTGTTCTGGTGATGGCAGGAGAAGAGAGAGGCTGCAGGCTAAGGCAGCTATTTGGAGGGAAAGAGCACACCAGGCCCAGGTGTGGCCCATCCCACTAACGACCCTCCTGCAGACAGAGGAGAGAGCAGCAGCAAAGAGACCAAGAGAAGCTGGTGCAGAGAGGAGGGGTCGTCACACATAGCATATTCCATGACTTGCGCTGCTATCCATGCTTTTCTATGTGTCACCAAGTCATATAGACAAAAACAGCCCTTCAACACTTATAAAAATGTATCTTCACCATAGCAAGTCATTTCACATTGGAGTATAATTCAATATAATAAAAAGAACAAACCTTTACAAACTGAAATTTCACATGCTGATCACAGTCACATCCCATAGTTCCCATATAAAACTACAAATGAACTACATTAGTCAAACAAAAGGCATAATAAAGTTAATTACTGCATGCAATCTCACTTGACTAGTCTTATTTCTCTACCGCTTGAGAACGGTAACATAGAAAACGAGGCAATTGCTTGTTCAGTACAACATCAGGATACAACAAAGATATTCCATAGGCAGTCCACAGAAATGGTGCTCTTTTATAAGAAAATATTTGTGTGATTTTAACAAACGCACAAACTGTAATAAATCCATCCTTCAGTCCTGAAAAATATGAAGTCCCAACAATAGCTGCACAGTGGTACTGTGTGTACTGCATCAGAGAAGACGTAGCAGACCATTAAAGTCTTTTTGTCAAATCTGACTCTTGAGCTCTGAGATGATGCCTGTAGATTTACAAATATATACAAATATGCCATCTGTGTATGTAAGTCTTTATATATGTAAAATATATCAAACCACTTCTCAAAATGGGAATAAAGGTGTAAACATCTGTGAGATGTAAGATTGCAAAGGATGCTAATTTGGTGGCTGAAATGTGCTTGGTTTTCTTGCATAGACTTAATCTGATCCTGACATGTAATTGCATAGAGGATGTTATGTCAAGTACTGTATCTGGTCACAAAGTTGAGGCTGTGTAATATGTGAATAATGGAATGTGTGTATCCTTTTACACACACTTAGGCCTGGCTTGCTAGATGTTGTAGCTCCTGCTCCTCCGTGCTGCTGGCTGAATGGTTCATATCCTCAGACTTCTCAAGGCCATCCATGTTTGGAGGTGACCTGCAGGAGACAAAACACAAAGTACACACTGAGCTGTGGAGTGTGGAGACACGTGGGAACAAATAGGGCAGTGAGAATTTCCATCCAGTTCAGGGTCATGGAGGCTGGGAAGCAAGGACAGATTAACAGTGAACAAAGAGCTCTAAAGAGACAGGATGTACAGAAACTGAGATAATTTGCACTACCACAACAAAAACTGAGTCATAGTACCTCATGTCCCAGTTCTCTGCATCCTCCACTGTGTCAGGAAGAGGTCTATTGGCAGTTTCAGGCAGTGCCAGGGCCAGGGCGGCGCCAAGCAGCGGGGAGGTTCCAAAGATGATCAGAGGTATGGTGGGGCTGTGGTTGTATAGCATGTTTATAATGGGGGCTAACACACCGCCCATCCTTGCAAACATACATGATACACCAATTCCTGTTTGCCTGTAGATACACAAGGGGAAAAGTTGTACGCAATACCTGCAGACATGTTTAAAAAATCCCTTTGGGATCATGGTTGTATGAGATAAGTAATTAAAACTGTGTCTTACCGAAGCACCGTAGGGAATATCTCAGCAGTGTACACATAAATTACAGCAAAGGAAGCTGCTATACCAAACTTCCCTACCATGGCAAGACAAGCCAGGACATTGGAATGATCTGCAAACAGTATCATGAAATGCATTTGTGTCTCAGGCATTTGATGATCACATGAAAAGTTGATATTTCTAGATAGGTTTACAGAAAATTCACCTCCCTGTCAGAACACAAGAAATACAGAGCATCCATTATACCTGCAGGAACAGTGAGCATGAGCAGACAGGCAAGTCCTCCAACAGCCAGAAATCCGCTTTGGGAGAGTCGCCGACTGCAGGGCAGGACAAGCAAGACGAGAGAACGAGCCGGGATCTCAACCAACCCAAACACGAACTGGGTCAGGTAGAGGTCTGTCCCCAACCTGGACACGCCCAGTGAGAGGCCATAATACACCAGCACATTCACAAACCTGTGGTGGAAAGCAGGGCCGGGGAGAGAGAAAGAAATTGGAAAAGGAATCCAGAATTTCAGTTTAGTGATGTCAAACAAAACCCTTGACAGCAAATGTGCATGCACACATACACACAATTTACCAGATGTAGAACAAGATGAAAGCCCTCTTTCTCATCTGAGGTGTTCGCACGAGATCCACTGCTGAATGATCTTTCTTCCCTCCACCTAAAATCTTCTCAACCTGGACAGGTGCAAAGCAAAACCCTTTCAAAGGCAAGGCTGGTGATGAAATATCACCTTTGGAGTCAAACCCTTACATGTATATATACCCAGCATTTTCAAAGGTAATAAAACCACAACTTGTCATTTTTCCACTTTGGTTTAAGCGCAGATTAAACAAATGAGATATAATGTGCTCCTTAATGAGTTTTAGAGGTGCTGGTAGGCCGATTTCGTTACCTTTAGACAGAGTAAGTAAGTGTAAGGAGTGAAACGCAGACACACCTGTACAGTCGCAGGTAATACCCGGCCGTTAACAAGTGCTGCCTTGCGAAGCAGTGCGATGGCTTCATCCCTCCTGTCATTGGCCAGCAACCATCTGGCAGACTGAGGAAGTACCCTGACAGGAGATACAGAGAGCATACAACATACAGGGAGTGGAGAAAGAGTGGACAGAAGCAAGAGAAAGTGCCAGAAATAAGGGGAGAGGAGGAAAAAAGGATCACAAAGAGGGCAAATATACATACTTCTCATAGAAATGTATGAATACACAGTGAATCTGATGTTCAGATGCCCATTGGATTTCCCACCATATATAGAAGATAAGCAGGAAGCCCGGGGCTGATATAGCCAGTTGCAGCTTTCTCCAGTCTCTTATCAAGTATGCTATGCCTGCCAGCAGCATGTAGCCCAGTCCAAATGCGTAGTCGGTGATGATACCAGCTAGCATGCGCTTCTTGGTGCACGTCCACTCGGTGCCTTTGAGAAGACATTGGAGGTTTTGGAAGGAGAGGAGAGGACAGGAAAGGATGAGTCATAGGGAGAGGGTTAAACTGAGGTGGTGGTTTGGAGCTTTAAGGGAGCAGAAAAGGTGGTAAGGGATTGTTGGGTCGGGCAAAGATAGCACAAATAAAGCATGAGACATTTAAAGTAGGCCTGTAATATCTGCAGGTCTGACAAATATGTGACAAATGACATGACCATCCGATGCTGAACAATTAATAAAATGAAAATATCAATTTCCTTCATCCATAAGTGAGGAATCCAGACTTCTTACAATGCTTTTCATATGCTTTCATTGAAACTAGCATATCCTTGCTGTCCGATAACAGTCCAGCCATGCAAGTGGCTCAGTGAGGCAGGACAAAGGTAAAGCCGTGCTTTGTCAGTATGCTAACATGCTCACATCTTGGTTTAGTGTTTCAGCATGCTGACATTTGCTGATTTGCACTCCACACAGCATAGCTGAGACTGATGAGAATGTCGTTAGTTTTGCAGGTGTTGACCAGATGATGGCGCTAAATGAAATGTTAGGATATCAAAAAAAGTGTACCAAACTTCATCGGCATTCAGTGGTTGTGGAGACAATTCACTGAAAACCACAAACGTGAACCTCACTGTGGCACTAGAGGAAACGTCAGGGGAACACCAAGGCTATTAGGATTTACCCTCTAGTGACCATGGATGTCTGTACAAAATATTCAACCAATTCATCAGATGGTTGAAAAGAAAAGACATACAGCCATCTTTAGCTGGCTAAACACTCATATGTCCATCTCTAAAATATCAGTGTTTTAGGTAGTGAGAAAAACAGGCTTATTAAGATTGGCGACAATCTGAAAAATACATTTTAATGGGTTTTTAAAGGGTTTTGTGAGCCTATGAGGTACGATCATTTTAAAAGAACATATAAATTATCATGTAACAACTGAAGATGATCGTAGTGCATTAATGTAGCTGCAACTCACATCCATAAGCTCCCTGGAAACACACAGCTCATATCTAACAAATAAAACCTGACTGCAGAAGAGGAACTGGAACTGGAAGTTCCGGCCAATCTGGACATTTCATTCACAAGAACTCTCTGAAAATGCTGAGTAGAGCGGCGAAACTTGGCGGGGAATCCTTCTCAAATCTGCAGCAAAACTCCTCATACCACCATAATGTAATTGATGATCTCATGTGTCCTCATGCTTGTGTTTGAGTGCATATCTGTGTTTTGTTAGTACCGAGCACAAAAGCATTGATGATGACTCCGGATATTGTGGTGCCAACGACAAAGCGAAGAATCACATAGACAACGAAGTTGGGTGCAAAGGCCACAGCGACTCCAAACACAGTCTGAAGAGCGATGGACAGCAGCAGGACGAAACGTCGGCCGTACCTTTCACAGAGAGAGAAGGGATGGACATGAGTTTGCTCCTTAAGGACATGCATAAATGAGTCCAGAGGTGGACCAGTGTGGCTGTGACAGGATGAGACCAGGCTATACAGGCCGCCATGGAACATTCATGTGTGAAAACTGCCACGCCTTGCCAGCACACCTTCAGGAATTGCATGCGGGCTAAGAGAGAGCAGCAAAGTCTACCTGTCAGCCATGGCTCCAAACACCACGGATCCCACCAACAGGCCAAACATGTAAATAGACGAGCCCAGACTGTTCAGTCCAGCTCTGTTGCACACCAGGTCCCACTGGCAGAAGGAGAGCAAACAGAGGGGAGGGGGTGTCAGTGGAGCATACACATAATCGCAATGTTGATTTAATGTTGACTAACATTGGGAAAATTACATATGCAGCACTAGAGCGTGATATTAATAGACATGAGGAGGGCCTTAAGGTGGGTACTGCTATTTTCAGGTCAGAGTGTAGCTTTAAAGAAGTAGTCTAGTTTGACTTTCTGAGGAATATACTCATTTGCTGTCAACACCACTTTCACATCTGTACAATTAATTTCAAGGCTACAGCCAACAGCTGGTTATCTTAGCGTAGCCTAAAGACTGGAAACAAGGGGAAACAGCAAGTCTGGCTCTGCCCAGAGGTAATGAAATCTGCATACCAGCACTTTTACCGCTGTTTCCCCTGTTTCCAGCCTCAATGCTAAGCTAAGACAACTGGCTGCAGCTGTGTGTTTAAGAGCAGATATGAAAGTGTTACCAATTTTTCACTTCTCTCAGCAAGAAAGCAAAAAAGCATTTCAGAGAATGTAGAACTAGAACCGCTGACTATAAATCCTTACTCTGTGCATTATCCTAATTAATCTGACTTAGATTACTTACTAATGAATTTAACATTCCTGTAGACAAATGCACTAAAGGAGGGAGTTTAAGGAGCCATGCAGCTCATTTTTGCCTTCCTTGCAGGTCAATCCAGCCTTGTATAGTACTTGGTTTTCTGCCACCACATCACCATAATACGAATATGTACAACGTGTACTCATAAACAAATTCTCCATACTTGCTCAAGCCTATTTTTACAGTGGAACAGCTGATTCTTCCTCCACGCAGGGTCACCTTTAATCATTCCCAAATTGATGGCGCACACTTGTCATCTCTGATGAAGCAGATCATTATTTAACGTGCACATCCGCATCGCACCGTACCTCGGTGACTGTTGTGCTCTGGAAAGTCTCCTTGCTGTACACCCATCCGTGGCCACACGGGACGCGCTCGGTCCGGTTGCCCTGCAGCAGGACATCGGAGGAGAAGCAGGAGGAATCCGAGAGGCTGAAGTTCAGGCTGAGTGTAGCGGGGAAGGAGGACTGGTTCCCGGCTACTGAGCTCGAGCTGTCCCGGCAGTGAAAAGGCGGCGTGGCACCGGTGAAGATGCTCAACATCATGTGGAAGGCGAGGAAGATTTGGGGTAAACATATCCAAATGTACAAAATTTTCTGATATTTGCCGAAGCCCCCGATGACAGAGAGGACCTGGTCGAAATTCATTTTGGGGAATATAGGTCAATTTAGAGATTGGCTCTATTCCAGCACACCAGCCAGTGAGAAGAAGGCGGAAGGCGGACTAACCCACCAAACAATGTGAGAGACGGTGGTGAGCTGTGTGGTTGATCAGGAGGTATTTGTTAAGTAAATCAAATGTGCAAGTCAGTCCAGCTGCAGTCTACTATCATGTCCTATCTACAGCAGTCCCGAGATGACCTGAAGGAACCATGAACTGATATCATCTTCTCACCATGTTGCAGACACAGGCATCGATTCTTGCCCAGTGAGGGCTCCCACAGGTCGGTGAAATGATGCAGACCAGTCGTCCGGGTTGAATGATGAAACGCTCCAGGATCAGATATGTGGAAACCAAACGAGTACCTGCATCAGCTTGATGCATTAAAAACTACATGGAAAACTGTCCGCGCTGCTGAACCCATTGTTTACAACAGAAGAAAGTGGAAAAAAAAAGAAAGAAAAGAAAAGTCATGCATCCAACAAATGGACAGTGCAGCTTTGACGCTGTCTTCAACGGCGCAAAATCTGGAGAAACCCAACAGCTTTACTGACAGCTGGGAACGCGTATGCTTTGATGTCGTTACTTACAGGGAAGGGCCACAGCCTCATTACAGAATCCCATAAAAGACGCGCCAATGCAAGACTCACAACACACCATTGACACTCAGTGATCCTGCAGGCGAATGCAGTGGAGTGGAGAAAGTGGAGCGCTTCTTTTTCGTCCTGGAGATCATATAAGCATCAATCGCACATGCTGCCATTTACCATGTTGAATTGCACTACGCCGTTGTTTATCTGTGGTAAACCATAGGCATCACAGGCACCTCTGCTATACGTGTAACAACAAACAGCCTGATGCCCTCAGAGGCCCTCTGCTGCTGGAAAATGGAATTACAGATTCCTCTCCTCCGCCGTGACTGATAGTCTTTGAGTGGAACATCGTGTATTTGTGGTCGTTGGTTGATATTACAGATGAAAAGGTGATATGTTGACAGTCACTGTGGTCGAAAGGGCAGGTGCTGCTGCCTTCAGGTGCCCCCCACTAAATTTATTCTGCCACACTCTGCAGGTTGATACCACTTATTACAGGTTTAGGTCCATATTCACGCTTATATAATTGTAGACGTACAAATTTTATTTTATGTTAGAGTTGGCCTGGCTTTCCTGGGGCTTATACTTTGCATTGCACTTTGCAAAAAATAATCTAGCCAATGTTATCAGGTCCAGAATAGAGGGGTCAAGTATTGGCTGACTCAGCTGTGTGTAGTCTGTGGAGAACAATGACTCCGCTCTGTCCAGTGTAGCTGGCAAAGTGGGCAGCAATCAGTACAGACTCATGGGAGCTAGTTTGATTTCTGTTTAGTCAGTGTCCAATAAAAGAAAATACCCGTTTTCATACCATTTGTGGCTGGAATGATGTTTTACCTTACAATATGATGTACTGAAAATGTAACTGAATTAAATGAGTCAAAGTTGTGATTTAACACATGCAAACACATTGTATGGACACACACAGAGGAGAGAGAGAGAGAGAGAGTCATGTTTCCATCACTTCAGAGGACATTACATAAATGTACATGTATTTCCTGGAAACCTAACCCGAATGTTAACCACTATACCCACAGCATGAGTAGTACACACTGATACACAGACACAAATACATATATAAGATATACTGTATATAATTCATTTGTATCAGTGTTACTGTTGCATTATTGTTCATATCACTATTTATGTGCAGTGTCCAAATGTTTGGACAAATTGTATTTTCATGCTTTAGCAACATTTTTCTTGAATCATTCAAGCCACTGAAGCCCTTTGAACTGTACTGAATTTAATGTTCATAGATGGTATTTGTTATAGGATGACCTGGAAGTGCAGTTAACGCTTGATATGTATTCTTTACATCAGCTCTTGATTTCCGTCTTGTTAATGGAAGTCTCACAGCCTGTCCTCTTCCTGTTGTGGGTGCCCGTGACGTCACGGATGCTTGGTCTAGAACGGGTTGGGTCCTGGTTTGGTTGTCTGGATGGCAGCGGGGAGAAAAAAAACGTCAAGTTGGATAGAGTTCGAGAGAAAGCGGTAAGAAAGGCTTTCAAATTAAAAGCATAAAAAGTTTCTACTAATTTGCAAAGACAACGCAAGAAGGCCAATGAAATCTTGAGGTGTGCATGATTTTTAACCACATCAGTACACATAACATAAATTAAAATCATCTGGCCAAAAAGTAATCTAAATCAGGTTAGTACACGTTAACATATTATATCTAGTATAGTCACTGGAGCTCATTTTCCATAGTTTTTGGTTGCCTAATATGACACTGAGAATCCTCCATAAAAATACTTTCACATCTGTAATTCAGGCATTTACAGCTATGAATGCATACTGAAACAAAGAAACTGGGAAATGAAAGCATGACATATGCATTTTTATTTTTTGAACGGATCTCAAGATAGATTGTAAACCTAACGTTTGGGTTAAAAGCTGTTACTAATAGCGATTTTATTTTGAAGGCGGTGACCAGAAGTCTCGCTTTTCTCCTCCTGACCGGCTTCACAGTGGTGAGTGAAGCTCCAGAGAGAGTGAGAGACAGAAAAGAGAGACAGAGGGAGATGGCTGAAGGGAAGGAGGAGTGGACCGGGTCAAGAGCGACTTTGGAAACCAAACTAAGGTGACCTTGATCATCCGGAGCAGTCAGCGCTGTGCAGACAGTCCAGATCACAGGACCAGCCCGGCCTCCGCACACACTGTATGACAGAGACCGCTTCTACCTGCTCATCCGAGGGACATTCATCGATATCCACCGATTTCCTCCCTGTGGTGTTAAATCACCACACCAGAGTCCCCTTTTGGATTTTTGTCAAAGTAAAATACCTCGGATCCGTCACTGCTGGGTGAGTATGGCTCTGCACAGGCGCTGCTTTCACACAAATGATTTTCATGGCCATGTCATGCATCATACGGTCAGCTGATCGTGTGCTGTCGCTTACCGTGTTATTGTAAGGACACGACTTACGAAAACCCAGATCTGCATCCGTGACGCGACCTGCTGATGTAGATGAAACCCCACCCTCAGCCAGCATTCAAATAGCATTATTTCTGCCACATGCATGAATGAACCCCGGCCTGTTTACTCAGCATACTGCCAGCAGCAGTCAGTGCAGGACAGGATGAGCTCTTATGTACTGATACTGTTTTCTTTTAGATCATTTAAAATAATAACCACCCGGATTATAGGTTCTCTCTCTCTCTCTCTCTCTCTCTCTCTCTCTCTCTCTCTCTCTCTGTCTTTGATTCCAAACTATAATCAGGTAATTATTTTCTAAATCCTCAATAAACATGAGCTGGTTCTCAAAATCCTTGGGGTGTGGTCTAATCCTTGTCTTTATGGAAGGGTTTAGCAGAAATATTGCTTTGAATAACTGTTTTAATAACTACAGCTCATCCTTTTGCTCCTTTTTTGAAGGCCTGTGGGCGAGGAGGTTTGTACAAGTTGACTTATATGGTGGTACGCTTCGGGAGTGTTGGGATGTTGGACTTCTAATCCCAAATCTGCACGTGCATGTTGGCAGTTTAAACCGGAAATATGTCTTATTTATGATTATGTAATTCTGGAACTGCACGTTGAAAAGGGTTTTTAAGTCTCATCCAACGGAGAGTGAGTACAACGTTCTCACTGCCGCAATGGGAGAGACTCCCCAAGGTTGTGGTGCTGCCGTACAGAGAACAGAGCATCTGTCCACCTTTCTGTAAATGTGTTGTCATGCATGTGCATGCGCTAGGAACGTTTTCTGCCAGACACACTCATCCATCACCAGGTGTTTGCTATCTTATGCAAGTACAGAGACGACCGCCTATTCATGCAACTGGCTTCAAAGGACATGCACACAAACACCTCATCTCTGTTTCTATTAATATTCTGCTCATCGCTAGCTTGTTTGATCTGACGCACAGGTGAATGTCATGAGCCAGATATCAGTTACGGACTGTAGGTTGCTGCACATCTGCAGTGACAGACCGAGCCCTGCGGAGTAAAGAGCTGCAAGGTCGCTGTGCATGAGTGCTGCTGTGTCTCCTTCAGACAGAGACTCACCATCAGACTCTTACTCGTCACATCAGTAGACTTTGCAGTGACGAAGGTCTCCCTGGGTGACTGGGAGGTCAGGAGTTTGCCCTTAAACTTCAGCTCTCATGTTGGCATGTATCCTCGATGCTGATGTGGCCATGAAACACAGAAGCCTTCGCAGCCAGTAGTTTTACCTGCTGTCTGAATTAAGCAGCACGCTGTCATTGTATGGTACCATTAACAAGAGTTGCTCTCAAGCCCCATTTGCCATCTTATTCATTTCCTGGCAGATGAAAAGTGGTGTCTGCAGTGGAAAGGCTGAGATTTATTCAGCTCGCTGGCAGACAGTGCAGACTCAGCAGCAGCACTTGAAGTTAAAGACTCTGTAGGGAAAGAGAGCGGCGCATTGATGAGTGAGTGGCTCTGTAAAGCTCTCTGCTCCTCTCCTTCCCGCTCTTCCTTCCTCCTCTCCAGGTTGCCGCACCTGCTGTCTCCTATCCATCAGGTGGACCTGCTAATCTAGTGGAGCTCCAGCTCCAGAAGCCCATGGCCCCTTTTTCTCTCCACAAGTGAGAGGAGAGCCAAGCTGGCCTCCCCGGCCCCAGACCTGGACCCCGACCCGGACCCGGACCCCGAGCCCGACCAACGGCACACCCACGAGGAGCAGTATGTGAGCGAGGGCGAGTCCGGCCAGCTTGACACACACACGGCGCCACCGGACTGCAGGGACGCCGAGACCATCACAGGTACGTGCGAGTGCATGCAGGGGTGAACTGTTCAGGAATTAAGAAGACAGTGTTGATTTCAGTTTTTATCATGGAGTATCTAGTGGGACAGTAATGTCCTAAATGGCCTCATTGTATAAACTCCAGTCAAGATTCTATACAGTTTCAATGGTTACAGTTTAAGCAAACATCAGTTTTCACGTAGACCACCACATTTATGTAGCCATGTATCCAGGGGTGGAAGAGGTGGATAGATAGATAGATAGATAGATAGATAGATAGATAGATAGATAGATAGATAGATAGATAGATAGATAGATAGATAGATAGACAGATAGATAGATAGATAGATAGATAGATAGATAGATAGATAGATACTTTATTCACCCCCATTAGGGGAAATTCAGGTGTCCAGTAACACATATGAACAGATAAAAACACACATTACCAATAAAATAGTAAATAAGATGATAAATTAATGAGTTAATGATGTGCACAGTTTAACAGTATTAGGTTTTTAAAGTATATAAAGCAGCAATACCACAGTGTGAAGTATCAGCAACATAATGTACTACGAGTATCACAATGACTTGTTATGCAGAAAAATGACCCATGGGTTATTTTAGTATATATTATTGGATTTTTAATACTGAATCATAAATAAGTGAGAAGAGTTTTGATGTTGACTACTTTGTATTACTGTTTACTATTCAGATTATAAGGTGATAATGGCTCTTGCATCTGCAGCACAAACACAATCTGAAAAGTAACAAGTAACTAAAACTGTTGAATAGATGTTGTAGTGTAAAAAGTACAACATGTGTCCCCTGAATGCTGTGCTGTACAAGTACAAATTAGCATACGATGCAAAACTGTACAGCACAGTACAGCGCTCGAGTAAATGTACTTGTGCTGCTTAATCTATCACATGTGCAATATAGGCGTAACTAATAGCAGTGTAACAGTGTTCTAGAATCTTTGAACTGATACTGAATGGGCTGAGAGTATATATTAGGCCCCATGTGACCCCCAACACCCTGACATAACAAATGGCTGCCGTGTCTCCACTCTCCTCCCTCCCCTGTCCTCTCTGTGATGTTCAGATGTGTGCAACAGCACCGACCTGCCAGAGTTTGAGATCATCAGTCTTCTAGAGGAGCAGCTGCCAGTGTACCGGCTGCGGGCTGACACCGTCTACGGCTACGACCACGATGACTGGCTGCACACTCCCCTCGTCGCGCCGGAGGCCGGGCTCGACCTGACCACCGAGCAGATCGAAGAGACTCTCAAATACTTCTGTAAGTCAGGCAAGAATCAACAATACTGTACCAAGTCATGATTTTCTCTTCTGCAGTTTAGATGCATTGAAATGAGGCAGTATTCTCTATTCAGTACATTAGGGAAAACTTTTTCATGACAGGTCATAATAAAAAGCCAGAGCTCGTGGGGTACTTGCACTGTAACCTGTTGTTAAAACATACAGATAGTTTGGCCCAAGATGATCAATACATCGTCTGGTAACAAAGGTTTGCTCTCCTCCTGCTGTATCACTGCTCTGCCTCCTCCTATAATCAGGAGATCACATTGTTGTACAACATTATAATGAAAGTCCATCTGAGTGGTGTTAGAGCCTTCCTGACATCAGAGATCGTATGTTTAGTTAATCTGTACGTGCCACATGATACAGTATGTTGTCTACTCTTCCACTTGGTTTTGACAGATAAACCTAGATTAATCCAAGATTTTTTCTAATCTTCTTAACCAGTATCAGTGTCATATCAGTATCCAGTATCACTCTTTTTTCATTATTATCTACAGCACTGGTTCCCAGCCCCCACTAGGGGATGCCAAAGCTTCACGTTGGGTCACAAGGCCTTCTTGACATTAAGAGCATAAGAAAAAAATACGCAGTTAAAACAACCAAAGAGCTAATAGAACAAAGGCAAAGCTTCAGGGAGAAGAAAACACTGAATTTGTCAAAAAAAGGAGCCTATTAACTATGTGTGATTGTTAAAAATACATAATACAGACAGGTATGATATAAAAAGTTAAAACTCAATTCTGATATAATATTCACAGGAAATAATCTGCTCAAAATTCATCCTCATTGCTCGTTTTACACAACCTTCCAGCAGTTATTGTATTCAGTTCACCAGCTGTTCTGTCCTGTTACTGTTATGCATTGAATATAATATGAAATATCCATAAAAAATGTCTCTTAGTCAGAGATCAACAGTTTACTCAATGATAGAAAAGGGGTCCCTTTATGAGAAATGTTGGGACCCACTGATCTACAGTCTGATTTGTCCTGTTTCAGTAGAACTGAGATTATAGCCTCCCCCACAACATGATGCCCATGTTTCTGAGCATATTGTCTCCGTATTTCTCTTTAATGTTCACTCTGATGTTCATGTCTGATATGTTATTATGAGCCAGAAACTTAAGCTTTGTTTGTATGATAAACTTTTTTTAGTAGTAGTTTTTGGTGGATGGGGGGTTGGAGCTCTCAGGGGTTTGTTTGTGAATGAGGGTCACCACGGTAACCGCTGCTGGAGGCGGATACATGTTGAGCGGCCTTGCACATAACAGAGGAAGCAAGGAAATAAAAGAAAGGTGAAAAGGGGAGAAATGTGGGAGTCAGCACTCCTAAACTGAGACAAGAGTCCACGCTGCAGCCCGCCAGCTCTGATTGGATCTTTCCTCCATCCCGCTCCCTCTCAATCGTGATACAACTTCCACTTCCGTTTCACCTCCAGCTGAGCTGAAACGCACTCTCTCATCTCTGCGCCGCCCTCGCACTCACTCACAGGGGTGTCCACGTGGGCGGAGGGTAATTCTGTTACACAGCGGCTGAGCAGGGGGAGTGAGAGAGGGCCAGTGAATGGATCAGTGTTTGGACCGGGCTGTCGTCTCTGCGCTCAGGAAGTGATGGACAGCAAGCGCGTGATGGAGACATTAGCGCGGGATGAATGTGAGCTGGATGACTGGTACTATGAGGAGGACAAGAGAGGTAGAGTGCATGTCTTAAATACAGCCACGGAGGATACTTGATGCGATTTAATTGTAGTTTAATTGTGGCATTTTCTTCTTCCCAGACTTTTTTTTTTGCAGACCGAGATGCGAGCTGACTTTTATAGCTTGCAATTTCCCTGTTACAGTTTGTTTATTTGCCGCAACAGATTACAGAGCTCTATTTTCATCATTTCAGCAACAACAAAATCAACCTTTTGAAGGAGTTTTGTGTATTTCTTGGTTAATGATAATGCACTAGAGGCGCTGGCTTTGCTTTTCTCATTAAGAGGAATTTCCTGAAGCTCGCCCACTTTGAATTTGCTCCGTTTTGACAGATCAGCCCCTGAGCGCACATGGGTGCACACGCAGATCCCCACAGTGCACTAATGTGCCTGCCTGAGCCAGAGTTTGAACCGTTTGTTGTCTTTATTTGCAGGAGAAGCTCAGCTTTACTGAAACAATGATTCAATTATTGTGTGCTGGTTGTGACAGTAACAGGATTACAGCGGTTTCACATAGTGTATTCAATAACTTTCTACAGCATTTCAGTGATTAGAGCTCAGAAGTCAATATGAGCTTTCACCTCAGGCCAACGCAGCCATCCTCTGTGCGCCATGGAAAACAGCTGCCGTGTCCTGCTCTCTCACACACGAACATTATATCAATAAAGTGTTACATCCCAAACATGACCCGTCCATCACCTCTGAGCGGAGGACTTTTCAGACTTTGTGTTACATAATGCGTGTGCTGCGTGTGCATGCTATTGCACGTGTTCATGTATCACACCAGAAGTGATGAAAGGTCATTGCAGCAGAAAAGTCCCACTGCTTTTGAACGCAGCTCTGCACATCTTCGCTTCCTTCTCCTCATTCTGTTTGTTTTCCATTTGTTTTCCACAGTGCTATGTGCAGACAGAGTGGGCCAGATGACGAAGACCTACAATGACATCGATGCTGTCACACGTCTGTTGGAGGAGGTGAGATGTTTGTCTGTTCTATCAGCCTCATTCAAAGCTGCTCTAGGAGTGAGGAGGAGTGAGGCTGCACCAGAGAGGATGCTCCACTGGAAGCTTCCTCTATTTACCCAAATGAAACACGTCTGATTAGATAAGCAAAATACAGAAAGCAATGAGTGAATCCTGCTTCTAAATTTACCAACAGTGGCTGAACCTCCACCCTCGCAGGACACCTGCAAGAGCAAATGTAGTTCACCGGTGTTGTATTGTGGGATTTGAGAATATTGATGCTACGCTCTGTCCTACTCTACTCTACCTTCTGATTCAACCAATAGAAAGAGAGAGATTTGGAGTTGGCTGCAAGAATCGGCCAATCGCTTCTTAAGAAGAACAGAACTCTGACTGAGCAGAATGACTATCTGGAGGAGCGAGTGGGACAAATCACAGAGGAGGTCTGCTCACACACACATTCAGATGAATCAGGCACTGAGTGATTTAAGGATTTTATTTATTGAACAAAACAATCCCAACTCAAGGTCTACTTACTAGCTTTTTTTTTCCTCTTCCAGGTGGCTCAGCTGCACCACGAGCTGAACCTGAAAGATGAGCTGCTGCAGTTTTACACCAATGCAGCTGAGGAGAGCGAGGATGAGTCCAGCAGCTCCCCAACGTGAGCGTCCCTTCTGTGTTAATCCATATTTCTCTTTCTATCTATGAAGAGATGATGCCATCATTTTGAATTTATGTGTTTTTGGGCATGCCGAATGGCGAAAGCAAGCAAAAATGCTAAACACGTAGCATACACACCGACACACTGAGCTTTGAGTTTCACTCACTCTGTGTTTATCTGTCCAAAGGGGCAAGAAAAGTAAAGTGGAAACAGCTTCAGGAGGATTTGTGAGTGAGACACTCCAGAGGAAACTCAAAGATCTGGAAGAAGAGAACCTTTCCCTCCGCTCAGAGGTGTCTCCACACACCATAACTCCAACACACACACACACACACACACACACACACACACACACACACTGGAACTGGAACTGGATTTGCTGGGAGTATATTGTCTAATCATGAATGTTTACATGCAGGCTAATCATCTGAAGTCAGAGACTGAAACATACGAGGAAAAGGAGCAGCAGCTTGTCAATGACTGTGTGAAAGAACTCAGTAAGTCTCTCCGTTCTTATCTAACTTGTCTAGATTAAAATAGACTCTTGCTTCATCTGTGTCTCCTTTTACCATGTCTACCTCTGTTGCATGGTGGCTCTCTCAGATCGAGCTAAATTTTCTGTCCTGTCAGGGTTGTCAAGTCTCCAAATATCTGCCATAGCGGAGGAATTGGCTCGTAAGACTGAGGATGCTTCCCGACAGCAGGAAGAGATCACACACCTCCTCTCTCAGATCGTAGATCTGCAAAAGAAAGCCAAATCTGTGAGTACACATGGACAGACACACAATCCCATTTTAACTTAGTGGTGACCGTCATTATGCTCTGCTTGTCTTGCTAATGCAAACCTGCATGTGTGTTTGTAGTATGCGGTGGAGAACGAGGAGCTTTCCCAACATCTGGTGGCAGCTAAAGATGCCCAAAGGCAGCTTACAGCAGAGGTAACGTCCACATCACTGGCCTGTCTTCATCACATTTCCTAGCTTGCCAAGCTGATGCTAGACTTTTATTCTGAAAGTTAAAATACTGTCTTCTCTGAATAGCTCCAGGAACTGGAGGAGAAATATTCAGAGTGTATAGAGATGCTGCATGAAGCCCAGGAGGAGCTGAAGAACCTGAGGAACAGAAACTACCCCGCAGGAACCCCTCGACGCTACCATCCCCTGGGACTGTACCCAATGGTGAGGGACTGTGTGTGCGTGTGTGTTTATGTGTGTGTGCGTGGTCTGTCTGTGCATGTGTACATATGATTATCTTTCATTCCTTTACAAGTTTTTGTGTTGCAGGATTCTCTGGCAGCTGAGATTGAGGGAACAATGAGGAAGGAGCTGAGTCTGGATGACCCCGAGTGTGTGGAACAAAAGTGTGTAAACTCCTGCATGTGACATACAGACTGTGCACAAGACCAGGCCTTCCCAAATCCTCAGACTTTATCTCTAGTGCCACCACATTTCATTTTGTTTTTTGTGACTGTTGGATGGATGTCCAAGTGATTTTGTATATATTGAAGGATACCTTTTCAGAACTTTGCTCATAGTTTTAATGATCAAGTGAAATATCAATGCGTCATTTTCGTGACCCCCTGACTTTTCAGCAAGTGTCACCATGCTGTTAACATTTGTGGTGATGAGTGAAATGCCTCGCCTACTAATGGATGAAATTTGGTACAGGTGTGTCCCCCTCAGGATAAATTACAGTAACTCATCTCGTGCCATTTTGTCCAGTTTTGTTAAAATATCTGCAAAGCTAATGACAATGCCATAGCTCAGATATGCTTTATTAGGAAATGTTTGCAAGCTAACAACACTTAACTAAGATGGCTCACATTATACCTGCTGAACATCAACATTTTAACATTGTGAGCATGTTAGCATTAAGCTCCAGTCGCCGCTTTGACTAAGTCCAGCCTCAAATATTTAACTAAGTTGCAGAACAGGAATAGAAAAATGAACATTTAGTCATGCCACACATGATCATAATGTAGTGTGCCTACAAAGCAGCTCAGCCCCCAAGACCCATCAGTACATTTCATGGAATGCTCTTGTGTGCAGAAGCCATCGAAAGCGTGTGTTTGAGACGGTGAAGAACGTTAACCAGACAGTCCGTCAGCGTTCCCTGACTCCAACCAACTCCAACATCCCGGGCTCCAATCAGTCTCTGTCAGCTCGTACATCGCCCCAGTCCAGCGGCCTCTCCACGCCGCACTCCAGCATGTATGGAGGTGACATCAGCGGAGACAGCATTGCCCTTGATAACCGAACGCAGAGCATCCTGATGGAGACAGCGTCCAATCAGGATAGGTGAGGAGGAGTGGAAGTTGAGATTGACTGTCTCTTGAGTGGAGCCTTGAGGATGAGTCTAATGTTCACAGTACAGTTTATATAACATGTGCGTGATTTTCTCAGGATTCCTTGAAAAATATTCTCATGCTTGGTTTCATCTCCGCTCTGGCAGCAGCACAGAGGGCAGAGAGAAGAAGGCCAGTGGAGCTGAGGACCTCCGGCTCGCCCTGCGCCGCCTGTCCCTGCGCCGACAGAACAACCTGAGCGAGAGGCGTTTCTTTGAAGAGGAGAGGGGTCGCAGACGGGGAGGACATGGAGGTCTACATGATGCCCTGAGCCAGGAGAGTGTGATGACTCCCTCTGAAAGCATTATGTCTCTTGGGAACCTCCACATTTGGGCCTCACGAGGGCCCTACCTCCCTGACAAACTCCAGATCGTCAAACCACTTGAAGGTGAGGAAGAGAGGGAGAGTGGGATGAGCTGCAAGGCCGGGAGGAGGCGGGAAGGCGATCGACACAGAGGGGTTGGGACAAAGAAAGGGAACAAGCGGGGCAGGGGGATGGAGGGGGAGAGGAGGTGGGAGAGTCGGCATGGGCGAACGCTAGAGGGGGAAAGGGAAAAAGTTTGGGGATGGGCGAGGAGGACCGGAGCTGGGTTAGAGAGGGAGAGGGGAAGGAGGTGGGCCAGAGACCGAGGTGGGAGCAGGAAGATGAAGGGAACAAGAGAGAGGAAAGAGAGGCCCCTGTCACTGATGCTCTTCAACTCTTTCTGGTCTCTGATGCACCATCACAAGTCAGGCAGTTTTGCATCTCCACACACCTATTACAAAGACACGCAGCCGAGGGGGTGGCTGTAGACAGATACTGAGTACAGTTCATACCGCGCATCCAAAATCCTTTGCTGCTGCTGTTCTTTCTCTGATCCCTGTGGGAGAACGGAGAACAGACTTAAAACTAGGATGTACATATGAGAGCTATCCAGTGCATAAGGTGGCTGCTGTTGGCCTGTGCTTCCCTCTCCTGGTAACAAGTCATACTTCATTTAAAAGCTCACTGTGCTGTTAACTGAGCATCTCCCTGACATATAAAAACCCCTGCCATTGCTTCTGTTTACGCATATTTGTTTATTTGTGTTTACACCTTCTATTTTGTGTATAATTTTGCCTTTATGTATTTCTTTTACTGTTTATGATTTCCTCATGCTGTTACTGCCTGCCATCTCCATTTCAAATTCATGTCGCTGACTAATAAAACCCTTTTCTCATTCTAATTTCTCCTCCACTTCATTTTTATCTCACTCCTCTGCACGTCATCACCTTTTAGTGTCTCTGTACACTTTCCATCTTTTCTGTCATCCTGATCAGTGAGGCTTATTCTGACATATTTCTCCTCACCTGCCTTTTCATAGGTATGCTTATTAGATAGACTTATTAGGATTAGTCTAGTCTAGTTAGCAAGTAGTTATTAGGATTAAATGCAAACGTTTATTGGTTACATGCCATGCACTAGTTCTGTACGTCATATCCGATATATATATGATGTCTACTTAATATCCGTAGAATGGCTGCACCAGTATCAGCAAAGCAACAGCTACCCATTTATTATAGTTGAGGAATAACTTGATTTTTCAGCTATGAATATTGAAAAGCCTATTAAGCCTTTAATTGACTGAAACCATAGGACACAGCTGTCCTTTTCTGGTGCGTGTTTTAGTACACTCCAGCTTTATTTCTCCCTCTGCACCAGGCTCTGCCACCCTGCATCACTGGCAGCAGTTAGCCCAGCCTCACCTCGGTGTGATACTGGACGCCAGGCCAGGAGTCGTGCCAAAGGGCTACAGACCCCTCGAACTAGAGCTGGAGCAGGTGTGTGTGTGTGTGTGTGTACGTGTGCGTGTGTGCGTGTGTGTGAGATTTCTCAGTTCATGTTTATACAGTATGGTCATGCTCATGCAAATGCATCTCTGTATGTTTACCTTCTATAAACATATTAACAAACACATAGTCTTAGTTGTAGTACTTCATACACATACAATTACACAAGTAATTATACAGCTTTTTTATTTCACAGATAACATTGAGATTCATTATTCTCTTTTACTGAAGGTATATCCATGGGGTGGCTTTGAGGAGGATGAACCGGGGGAGCAATACTTTCAGAATCTGCCCACCTCCTCGGCCTCTGCCACTCCAGCTGTGCCCCCCACCTCCAGCACTGGTGACACCAACCTCGGGCAGCTCCCACCCACCCTTGCTCCACCTTCTCCACCCTCTCCATCCCCGTCACCACATCTCAGCAACACTGACGTCCTGGGTGAGGACATACTGTGTAAACTTTGACCTTGGTGAACCTGTGCAGAGCACCTGCAGAGTGTGACCGTCTGTGTTTTTGTGGCTTGCAGCTGCATACTACCCAGGTAAATGCATGGCCCACACAAGCTCTACCTACACCTTCACAACTTGTCGCATCCTCCACCCAACTGATGAGCAGACACGGGTCACGCCAAGGTAAGCAACATAAGTAGTATGGTGCTGCTTAAAAATGTGTCATTTAAGTCAGCTATTTGTGGTCCTTCCTCTTGAACTTTATCTCTGAATTCACTCATAATCAACCACTGCAAACTTGTGCTTTTCTGCTAATAGCAGCTGTATTCAAACATATACCTTATTACAAAATTCCTAATGAAATAATGCATGTTTGTAAGAAGAATGCCAGACATTATAATGACACAAAAAGTTAACAGCCAAACACAAAGGCAGTTGAAACATTTGATGCAGTTTAATGCAAAGTTGTTAAATGTGTGGTGCTTTGAGAATCTGACAGTGTGCTGAACGTGCACTCACTCTGAATTTGACTCGATCCCACAGGACAAATAAGACACGGACAGTTGTTGTTAAGGTGGGATCGTGCCCAAGCAGCAGTATTGTCAGTTGTCTGCTAGACAGTAGGAAGGTTTTAAATAATACATGCATGTGCTTAGGGTTTGAAGAAGCAGCATCCCCTGTGCACAACAGATGTCAGTGCCTCATTATGACAATGATTAGACATAAGTGCAATTTAAATTGTTGAAATCACAAGAAGTATCATCTTCTAATTCTCTGTGTCTTGTTTGCTTTCTCTCCAGCCTAAATCCAGTCCCAGCGTCGTCCTCCTGTGTGATGACCAGCACTCTGCTGGGAACCCCTGCTGCTACACCCTGCACCCCCCGCAGGCTGGGTCTCAGGCCGTCCGAATCCTCAACTAACCTCAGGCACGGTTCTCCAGAAAACGACTTCATTTTCAGCTGCTCTCTAAAAATATATCTTCTTCTTCTCTTTTGACTCAAGGACATTTGTGGAGAAGTATTGTTTTGCAGGGTTTCCAGTCAATATGATGTTAACTCTCATTTGTTTCCCATGTTTGTGCAGAGACGCAACACGCACCACCAGCACCTCTCTGGGCTTAGTGCGCCTTCTACAGGAGAGAGGGATCTCAGCAGCAATGTATCACCAGAGCCAGGGCCTGGAGTATGGGCAGGGCAACGGAGGAGTCTTACTCAGCACCTCCATTGCCCCAAACCGAGCACCCAACCCAGACCCTCTGCGCCCCTCTACGCCTCCCAACTCACCCACAGGACAGGGAGCTTCAGCTGTGCCAACCCCCGTGGGCTTCGACTTCAAGAGCCCTTCCTACGACAACTTCTTGGCCTCCAAACCGGCCCGCTCCATTCTGAAGGAGGTGACAGGGAGGATGAGGGGCAGGCAGAGAGGGAGGGATTGCGAAAGCCAGACGGACGTTAGCGTGACCATCCACAACCTCAACCTGCTGGACAAGGTGAAGCGACTCGGTGTGGCTGGAGCTCCAGGGAGCAGAGCAGTGAGTCCCAGCCCCATCCTGGGGCCTCTGGGTGGGCTGCGCAGATCCGGCTCCCCTTTTGGGCCTGATGGAATGAGGAGGAACCGGAGTTATCCAGCCATGGTTGGCGCTAGCATGGCCATGAAAGCCCCGGGGCCCCAGGAGTAGTCTGTACTTGTTTTGGCTGTCATGGTAGCCAAGTAAGAGCCAGGCAGGGCCGAGGACTGACTGTTGAGCAGTCACCTGGAGCCCGAACACTAACTGTCACTGTTCATACTGCACAGCAACGACGTGGCACTACTGACCAGTTTCTAATCACTACTGTAGTTCCATACCGACACTGTCCACTCTTTCATGCTTTTAGGTGTTGATCATGCAAAGCAAAATAAGGGGTTGGTTCACCCAAAATACAACAACCTGTTGGGATGTAGTCATGCAGATCATTTTGGTTTTATGTGCCCACATTACAAGATATCTTCCAAACATCTCAGAGATTTCTCCATACAATGAAGGTGAAAGGAAAGTCATGTTTTAGAGTGAGTTACATGGAGTAGATTCTTGATGAGCAACAGTTTATCCTCCGGGCATGCACCATGCGCAGAAATGGTTACAGCAACTCCCATCTCCCTTGCATAACTGTCCCCTTTTGCAATGAATTTCAATAACGTTGGTGATTCTCTGACTCCATAAAAAACTTAAAACACAGCTATCAGCCTCTGCTGTTTTTTGGTTTTAGTGCTAATTAGCAAATCACAGCATGCTAACACATTAAACTAAGATGGCGAACATGGTTAGCATTGACAGCTAAACAAACAGTGTGTACATTGTCATTATGAGCCTGTTAGCACGCTGATGTTAGCATTTGGCTCAAAGCATCACTCGCAGAGCCTCTGTGGACTATTGGCTAGTTTTAACACAGATACTTAAAAATCTGGGCACATAAAAACTATTTTACGTAATTTCATTTTATGTAATCCAGCGAACTGACCCATTAAAAGCAGAATCCATTGAAAGAGAGCTACTGAGATATATCTGTCTGATAAAAACCCTGCTGTCCACTCAAATCTCTGCTTTGGAGTCTGACTCTGCTGGCTAGATATAGTACTCCCACTCATGCCTTTTCTGAAACACATCCACAAAATCCCACACACATCCAGACATACACCGGTGGACTCTGTTAAATCTGCCATCGCACTGGAAGGCTATTTGTAGTCACTGTAGCACTAAGCCACACCTTTCTTCTTCTCTATTATTGGATTAAGATCCACCTTTTATAAATTATGTAAAAAAAATACATGAAAATATGTCATTCTTACCCTCACTCTCTCCTTCTCAGTCTTGTCCCTGCCTAAGTCCCTCCCTGAAGTGATTATTTATGAGTCCCTTTCAACAAACCATTGAATAGATTTTATGTTGGTATTAAAGACATTTTGGTTTAGTTCTCTAATTGGCCATTAGATGTTGATGGTGCTTCCACTGAACTGGACGATCAATACGCTGAAGCCAGGGATCACAAGGAGAATGGAGAGAGAGATGAGGGAAGTGATTGTGGCTAATCAGCCATCGTGTTTGTGAGCTTTAAGAGCAACGTAATTTCTATTAACAGATGTCTGAAAACTGTTCAGAGACTGGGAGAAATGAAGCAATACAGTGCCTCGACCATCTGTTTTCGCTGAATTCATGTTCTTCATGTGTTGGCTTCAGGCGGTCACAGCCATTGTTGCACTTGTGTTTATTTATTTCAGAAATTCTATGAATTTAAGCTCATGAAAATGATGTTGTCTCACGTGTGTTCACTGTATATACTGTTCACTGTCACTAAACTGTCAGTAATGACATGCTTAGAAAGGAATTGTTATGTGCAGTATATAACCAAGAACCACACATTACTCTAAGAACTGGGGTGAGCATGTAATGACGGGTTTTTTTCCAAATAAAAATTCAGTAATCAAACAATAATTTTATGATTTTCCCCTCTGTGTTTTCCCCCATACATGTAAGAGACTGGGAATCATTACCTTCCTCCAGCAGATGGTGCTGATGAACAGCTCAGCCCAGGAAATAGTCAGTATGTGACGTACAGAGCGTTTATTTGTCTCTCCATGTTGGCACAGTCACAATCCATTACCCCTTGACCCTCTGTATCTCCTGTGCTGTGAGGGATATGACGAGGGCTCCTTATTAAACCTCTATTAGCCACAGGGTGAACGAGAGGTGAGCAGAAATCCAAAAATGCGGAGCCCATGAGGAGCCCATTTAGAAGAAATGAAATCCATCTCTTTTTCAAATGTCACTGACATCTCTCAGTGTGGATATTTGTCCTCTCACACTAAAATTTCACTTATCATATTTATCAAAACATCAAATCAACAGCCCCCTGAGCTGAAAGAGGAGATCCACCCTCAGGTGAGTCCTGATAGCTATTCCAAGCCTTTTTTTTTTCTTCTGATGTACATACAGATCCTTCTCAGATTAGGTACGCTGCATCAACACCACCCATAACGCTCCAACTGTGTTCATTAAAAATTAATTCTAAACTGTTACTACC
Source organism: Chaetodon trifasciatus (assembly GCA_037975065.1). Taxonomy (NCBI): domain Eukaryota; kingdom Metazoa; phylum Chordata; class Actinopteri; order Chaetodontiformes; family Chaetodontidae; genus Chaetodon; species Chaetodon trifasciatus. The sequence goes on from JBBMOE010000029.1 coordinate 426,382, forward strand.
TCGTTAGGGATGGTACTGTGTGTACACCACTTTGGTCCAGACTGAAATAACTATACAACTATTAGATGGACATTCATGGTTCTCAGACATTGAATCCTGCTGCCTTTGGATATTCATGTCTCACTCAGGATGAACTGTAATAACTTGTTTTCTGACCCTTCCTCTAGCACCAGCGTCAGGTCAAATTTTCAGCTTGCCCAAGACTCTACAGGCAGGCATGTCTTGTTGTTTCAGTAGCTTTGGTGAGATTTGTCTTTGTACCATCACTTAGAACCCCTCTATTTGTATGTCTGTGACTTTGCTTTGCGAGCTAATTTGTAAAAAAATTCCCACAGCACGTTTTTGTTGTAGGGGGCGTAAAATGTGTTTTGGGTTTTACTTTTCGTTTGTTTCTTTGGGGGGGGGGGGGCAGCTTCTCACCAATTGTCGCTAGGAGGTTGCTAGGCAACCAGTGGAGACTCCAGGACGTTTCTGTGCAGAGCCAAGAAATAGTCCTGCACATAACTCACTCACAACATTTTTGGATGAATTGAGCTGATAGAACTGGATAAAGCTTGTTAGCTAACGGGCTGTGGAGGTTGGAGCAGGCCGCCTGCTTCCAGTCTTTGTGCTGAGATGCTCAGGTATTGCTGGGGTCCTCCCATCACAGAACATAGTGCGTATCAATATTCTCATCTCTCTCTCTGCCAAACAGCAGATGAACATCTTCCTCAAAATGTTAAACTATTTCTAGAAGTTTAAAATGTGTAGTGATGTTTCATACATTGCTGTTCTTTTTATGTAATCTACACCATAAGATCTTGAGATTACAGGGTTTTGGAGTGCAGAATCAAATGTACCAACTCTCCTTCCCTGCTTTTACCATAAGTTCCTCTGTTTTTAATGCCAATAAAAAGCCTTTGAATTCAACCAAAGCTGGTCTGAAGTTAAAGAATGGAGGTTTTGGAGACAGACAGGACAGAGAATGAAAGGCAGGGTTTCGAGCCAGATTCATAGATGGTCCAGGAAGAGCTTGGACCATCTGCTCGTCGCCGTTGCTGGATCTGCATTACAGCCAAACTCTTGGAGTTCGTGTTCTTTTTCATGAGTGTGTGGTTTTGCTCATTAGCACACAAAACCAGAGCACTTGTCCATGTACGAGTGCTTGAATCAGTCCACGCAAGATGTCACAGGCACATGCATTCTTGCATCATTGGCATCAGCAGATATCCACATTCACGCACATGCATCTGCTGGTACACACACACACACACACACACACACACACACACACACACACACACACACACACACACATGCAGAGTGGAGACATTTACAAGCAGTCACATTGCAGCCTTTGAACCTTTCCAGAGCCTTTAACTCCAAAGTTTTCTTTAAACAGAGAAAGTTTGAGTCAATTCCCATGGACATCGCAGAATCTCAAGTCTGATTCAAGTGTGACTTCAGTCCAAGGAAGTGGCTTTAATGCCCAACACACACACACACACACACACACAGACACACACACACACACACACACACACATACATATAAACACACAGCAAACCCTCTCTTTCCCCCAAGGCATCTAGAAATTCTCTGAATAATTCACCAAGCGTGCTTTGTTCATCGATCCTTCTCTCCACCTCTCACTCACACAGACACATCTTTCACTTAACAGGCCCAGGAGCAGCATACTGGACAGCTTCATCACAATTCACAACCATCATGGATTCTTCCTCTTCCCTTTACTAATACTAACTACAGGTTGCACCTTGCAGCCTGTGCTCTAGTTTTTGTCACATTTGCTGTTTTTTCATGACAATGGTAACAAAGAGAAATAAAATGTCAAATGAGCTCCAACAAGTGTCAATACCATATTTTTGAATTTTCTGCTACAGAGGAGTCAAAAGCAATTAAGGTTTATTTTGAGCCTGCTTTAATAATTCAGTTTATATCAGTTTCTCCAAACGCTTCAAACCGTTTCAATATTTAGCACAGACGTGAAAGCTCATAATGATCTTGCCGTTCTTTTGAAGATTTTCTCAAACATTCCCCGGCCCACTTCCTGAATGATGCATTCACTGACTTTCATCTGCTTTGAGCAGCTGCATGCTGACCCCTTTTCTCAGCATCAGACATCTCTCCCTACACAGTCATCAGAGCTGCTTTTATCGTTTTGCATCAAGGAAACCCACACTGATTTTTGACACTGGAAAAGTGGTTTGACATCACTTTTGTTAGTTTGTGTGATTGAGATTTTAGCTAGAATGCACAGTTGCCTTGAATCATTTATTGCATGTAACGTTTAATATAAAAGAAAATCCACTTGGCAGAGGATAAGAAGTGGATGACAGGTGCCATGAGAGACTCTAGTCATGGACTCTGCAGGCAGATTGATGTCAAAGCACATATTTGGCATCAAGTTAGTTTTTTTCAAACAATTTTATAAGTGTAAACATAGTGGCTTCCACATCTTATCTTTAAGCATATAGTGCTATTCTTACATGTGGTAAGGCGTGAAGCATTTCTTTATGCCATGAGGTGACAGCGGTAGGAGTTTCTTGAAAGTGGCACATCTTCAGCAGCATCTTCAGCCAGAAAAACACTTTAGATTTATGCCACAATACCACAAATCTCCATGTTTATAAAGGCCCAAAACTGAAATAGGCCCAGATTGTCAAAAAAGATGAAAATACCTTTCTCAATTTTCTAAGATATTTTACACACAGGGGTGATAAACTGTAATCCATCTCTTTGTAGCCTGAAGGAGCTCTCTGTAATAGAGTGTCCTCACTGCATGTAAAAGCAATCAGGGATTTCTTAGCAGTCATCCTCTGTGTATTCATTGTGAAAGCGGGGAGAAGGAATAAATGAAATGGGCCAGAAAAGACTGTGACAATGATTTTTGAATTTAATACGTGAAATCAAATGATTTATTTAGTGTTGTTCAGTGTTTAAGGATGATTTTAAGTCCCCTTTATTTCCTTTCCTAAAATATCACCAAAAGAACTCTTACAGCACTTGTGTGTGCTCTTATCCACGTGAGTTCCACTACCTGCTCACGCTGTCATCCTTCATCTTGCTTATTATGTATTACTGTTAATAACATTCTAACACTACAGCAGACATGCATAATAACCTGAGATTATGTTATGTGTACAGCACTACTGAGGTGCCACAGATTGTCCTGTTTTGTGACGCATTGTGTGAATCCACCAATGAATGGAAATGGATCCAGGTTAAGCAGCATGCATTTGTGCTGGAAGAATTCATATGCAAAGAGTGATACTTTCAATCTTTATTCAGTCCATTAATCTCAACAGACCCTGACACTACTCCAATCCTTTCCACCCAAAATGAGAAAGAAACCAGAGAAAACCAGAAACAAACCTTTGACAGTGAGAGCTTTCCTGCAAAATTTGGCATATGTATATTGCATTATTGCAGTTTTACAAACAAATGTACAACAAATACATCATAAACAGACTCTTATTGTGAGACAGTGAGGAGCCAGCTTGCATGGGGTTTTTTTTCTTCTATGTGAGGGGTATGAGCCATGACTTCTCTTTACGAGGAGTACTCGTACTCCTCTGCGCTGCGGCGGCCAAAATCCATCCACCCCATGTAGTCCCTGTCTGCTATCCGGTGGTTGGCGCTCAGTCCGTTGCCTCTGCTGTTCGCCGTGGAGTTTCTGCGCACAGAACCTGGGAGGAGGAGCAGGGAAGGATGAGATGGGGTGAAATGGAGGTGATGGAAAGAGTGAGTGGAGGAGGAACAGAGCAGGAGGGAAATGAGTTTTCCTCAAAATGACGAGAGCTAAAAAACTCCACTGGATTGTGGTCCCGCTTTTGGTTTGTTTCTGCATAAAGGAAATGACATGCATGCAAATGAGGTGCAATAACACAGTGAATGTGGTTTTAATCAGATTATGTTATTCTGTGAAAAAAAAAGGATTCCTTAAGTGTTTTTAATAGCTACAGCATCATGTTTCTATTGGTTATATCATATCTGGTGAAATGTGGCGGTTTTTGGGGTGAGATTGGATACTCTCATTAAACAAGCTGTCTAAAATGTATTTTCATTGATTGATGCTCTTAATATCAAAAATTATATCACTTTCACAACTTTTTTGGTCAGATTTTACGACCTAGCTAGTTGAGTTCATGACCAAAATTGCACTTTTTTTTTTTTTTTTTGTGAAGCTGGTTTGCTCCTGGACATTTTAATTGCCTCTCATTATTTCTCTCTCTCACACTGACACATCCCCAGACACACAGCAAAATAAAGAGGATGTTCCAACAACAGCTGGACTTTAGGGTGACATCATATCATTAACCTCTCCCCCTTTGTGTGTCCATGCATGTATATTCATCAGCATATATGTGGGCACAAATGTGTGTCCATTCCTTTGAAACAAATGATCATCACGATCACCCACACTGGTTCTTGTTCCCCACACAGTGACCTCCCGCCTTGTGAAATATTCTGATGTCTGAATCTCAGATTTCTTTATTCCATGTGAGGAGAAGCAGGAATGCTATCCGTTTGGTAATCAATCCATCGCTCACAGAGATGCTGTTTTCACTCCACCCACATCCTCCCACGCAACACACACACACACACACACACACACACACAGCATACACACACATGCACACATAAACACAGCATTTCAGCTCCCCGGTGTTCTGAGAAGATTGGCCGCAGAAGGCTCGACAACGACACCTCCTACACCGAAACATGCAAGTGAACAGCAAGCGCACAAACACAGACACCCACAAACACACACGCACGACTCAGTGGAAGACACACATGCACACATTCTCTTCCATATTAATTTTAATGTGCCCTTCGACACTTTGAGACTTCACTGTGTGACTGAACAGTCTTGTACTGAAGAAGATGCAACAGTAAAATATAAACTTTAGAGCTTAGATATGTCATGTATGCTTGTGTGTGTGGATGTGAAATGAGTTTGTGTCTAATATAACACACCAAAAGGCATTATCCACTTTTCCAGAAATAAAACCCACAATCTCACCTATTTTCTCAGTCTGTTAGCAGTGAAAACTACTCACTTTGATTTGTGAATCACTTACTGAAGATGTAGAAAGTCTTTATCTTATGTTAAAACGTTCTGCTGACTGTCTGTAACTCTGTGAAAGCTCTGTGCACTTGGAGGACTTGACCGTGTGTGCAAGTGTGTGTGTGTGTGTGTGTGTGTGTGTGTGTGTGTGTGTGTATGTTGTGTACTGTGAGAGCTCAGATATTCCCCTGTCCTGTCAGACGGCCAGAGAGATCGCAGCGCTGGGCATGAGAAACTCTGACAGGCTTTAGGGATTGTTTTCTTGGCATCAAGGAGAAAAAAAACCAAGCCGCTGGGCGTTAGATGGGAGAAAAAAGGGAAATAAGATGGCATAACCAGAAAGGCCGGAAGGCTGTGCACGCTAATACTCACTCTTTGAAACCACAAAAGCTTTTCAGAGCCACTAATTCATTTTACAAAGCAGACTGCGCACTGATTCCAGTAATTAGCGATACTGAGGGGAAGAGATTGGCAGGGCAAAGCACTTGTCTTTGAAAATGAAAAAACAATGCAAATATTGTTTTTCTTTATATATTCATAGGCACACATACTCATTCAACCCTTATATCGATCAAGCTTTTGCATGTGCAGCAAGAAAGACCCCCAAAACACAAGCAAACCTACAGTACAGACACACGGAAACACACACAACCCCACACACACCTTTCCTGGAGGAGATGAGTCTTGCCAGCAGCTCGCTGAGGTTGGCTCGGGAGTCTGCATCCTCCTCAGCCAGAGGAAGAGCTTTCAGCTGGGGGACAGATCGGCTGTGTTGGAGATGAGGCTCTCCCAAGGTGTGGGTGTCGACCTCAAGGAGAGCTACTCAACACAGACAAACAAGCATGAGAGCAGATGTTGGATAAGAAAACTCACTGTGATTTTCGTGAAAGCGCTGGTTGTTAGAGGCTTGTTGTTGCCCGAGGAGAGAGATTTGTACCTTCAGAGGGAACGGAGATTGAGCGCTGGCCCTCGTCGAGGAGCTGGGAGGAGAAAGGGAGCCCCAAACAGCTCGTACACAAGACTGCCAGCACGACACACACACACAGCCCTGCAGTCATCTAAACCACAGAGAGAGAGGCACACAGGTAAAGTTGAAGAAAATTTGAGTTGCGGTCCATTCTGGGTCTACTGCAGCCGTTATCGTCCCCTGACTCAACAGTCATCTTCCTCACTAGGAAACTACATCTGAGAGAGTCTGCCATCTGCCAGACAACTGTTCGTTCTCAGTTAATGATCCTCAGACTGCACAGAAGAGGCAAGTGAATCAGAGCAGCATATTCACAGCATCATCCAGAGGGAAAGCATGCAACACGCTGAAGGTAGTTGGATCTCGATATCCTGAGAGCAATTTCAGCTGATCAGAGTGACCTGACTGTAGCTGCAGAGAAATTTTCTCATGTCTACTTTGCCATAGAAATCTATAACTTATCTAATTTATCAATGATGTCAGAAAAAAACAACTGCAATCCAAATTGCAACATCAATTCAAATTTGAAACTAAATGTACATATTTTGTCATTTTTTCTTTGCATCAGTGTGCTTTTATGAAAATTGCCTCCATGTTTTCAATTCCAGCCTGCTCATGAAGAAGAAAAATAATTTTCACAGTACAAAAAAACATGTCATGAAATGCTAAAATCTCTGCACTGTCGTGGGATAAGAAAGAAAAAGTGGTTTTCTTACCTTGAGAAAAGAGGTTCAGCGTGTTGGAGGAGTGTGTGAGAGTGAGGAGAGCACTTCTCTGTTGAGTGGGAAGGATGCCCCTTTTATAGTCCCCGCTCAGCGCCCTGTGAGTGCGCGTCTGCGTGTGTGTTTGTGTGTTTGTGTTGCCTCGGTGTACATCCTGTGTATTCCTTGGTGTGATTGCGAGCCTAATGTGAGTGAATTTGCTACAACCTCAATAATACAACAGCGTGCTTCCGTTTTATTGTCTGTTTGCTCTTCATAAAATTCAACATCAGGAGCTGCCTTGTTGACGTGCATTAACAATGTATGTGCGTGTGTGTGTGTGTGTGTGTGTAAAAGAGGGTGTCTCATCTGAATCAAAAGTACAGCTTCAAACTACTGTTGAAATACTGGTTTAATAAAACAATAAAAATAAAAATAGCTTCTTTATTTTGCTGTAAATGAGCAGATTTTTATTCAGTATACTGACAGAATGATCCACACTTTAACTACTGTCATGAGGACGGTGTGTGTGTGTGTGTGTGTGTGTGTGTGTGTGTGGGTGGGTGATGGGGAGGGTGGCTGTGTGGTCAGGCATGCGTGGGTGTGTATTTGCGTACACCCACACATGTATTAGATATCAGTGGATGCTCACACTTAAAAAAGGGCGGAAGCAGAACGGAGAATCTTCAATTTTGTTCATTTAACAGGTGACTGAGCTTGAACTGAGACATCTCCTCCATCCTCTGACTGCCTCTCTCTCTCTCTCTCTCTCTCTCTCTTTCTCTTTAACCACCCAGGATTAACCCGGCTCATCGATCTTGCAGGTGTAGCAAATCAGTCAGCCTGAGTCAATAGCTATTGATTAGTTGTTGTGAGTTAATGTTTTTATTAATGAGGCCGACAGCCTGTGGATGCATGACAGGATTAGGATCGCTGCCACGGCACCGGAGCTGTTTGTACCTGCTGAGATAATGTGGATGAGAAAATGTAGCTTCAGTGGGGCTGTTAACAAAGGTTAACATCCACTGGGGAATCATGGAGGAGGAATACAGACATCCTTTTAGTGCTGTAGGCTAATTGGAAAAGATAAGTGAGTGACAGATTTGAAATGTAGATCTTACTGAACACACACACGCACACACACACACACACACACACACACACACACACACACACACAGAGTACTCAAAACTCTCTCCTGGAGGGCTGACATTCAATTAAATATGGATCAAGTGCTCATTTGCTTCCAAAAAAAAAAAATTACATCTGTGAGGAGTTTCAGTTAAAATGAGGAACTCTTCTCCGACACTGGACTTGAGATTGCAGATTAATGAGCTGTTTAAAGGCACAATTCATAATCCAAATAAAAGAAAAGCATTGCCAGGCTATGACTGAAACTTGCTACTCAAAGGAAATGAAAGGTACAAGAACAAAGACAGCAACTTAAAAAACAAATTAATGTTTTAAAATTATATTATATATATAATATTATATCATAACATTATATATTATGTGTTTGTTTAATCACGATCAGTTAAGAAACACACAAAATGTTGATTTTATATTTATGCCTTAAACTCTCCAATCGAAAAAGATGAATGTATGTGCAATTTATATGGTCAGACAAATACAGACTGGGCTTTAAAGCTACACCAGGTGACCATAATCAAAATATGCCTATTCCTTTGATTAATTTGCCTCAGTTAAATAAGTTTTGATGGAAAAGTAATGATGTCAAAAGTTTACATTTTACAAACAGTAAAACACTTAAAGCTGCAGTCATCAATATTTTTACGTTAGCAACGGATCAAATGACTACGTGTAATGTGTAAGGGGTCTCTACTAGACAATTATTACCAGTTCCCGTCAGCTCTACGAAACATTTTCGCATCTTTCAGCTCATTGTTTTGGTTTTACAGCCATGACTATGCTGTTTTGGTTCACTCTCGCCACTCTCATCGACCTCCAGCTGGCAGCTGTTTTTAGCCAAAGAGTTGTGATAAACCCAATGTACAGGACATGTATCCAGCTAGTGAGGACAGCGAAGCATTGAGCTGCTAATAAGCCACATATTTCCCTCAGCAGCAAAGAGGAAAGTGAATTTTGGACATTTATCAGGTGGGCAAAAACAAGACTCCAGATGAATGCTAATGTTTCACTGTGTATGCTGCATGTGTAAATAGACAACAGCTGACATGCTCACCAATCCAACTTTATTAGGTGATAATATGTCAGTGTTAGGTGACCCAAAACTCTATCAATCTTTAAATTTGTAAATATATGTAATAATTACCTGAATTAATAATCTCAATTAAAAGTACAAACCATGTTCCAGTGCAGCTATTTTGCATTATCTAAGCAAGTATTGGGGTAAAGCTTCTTCTGCACTGTTTTTTAACGTATTTGTAATATTCATATTGTATGTATCTTAATGTTTAGTGAGTGTTTGGCTGCTGGAATTAATGACAAACCCTGGATCTCTATAGTGTTTCTCTTCACCACAGGGTGAACATCCAGCATTGGCATTAAATAATTGACATTCATTGTAAATCACAAATGATGCACAGTTGCATAAAGGATGATAGGGATCTTGTCAGCCTAATGTCCCGTATGAACTCTTTTCCGGAAACAGGAAGTGACTGATCCAAACTTAAATCTCCTCCTTAAACCGCAGTGAGACGGTGCTCAGTCCAGACATGGTTGGATTCATCTCTGCACTGGTATCAGATGTCATTACATAGCCAGGTTGTATGCCTGTTGTATCCTTTTTACTGACATCACATTACAGAATTTCCTGGTATTAAAATCCTCAAAATTCAATTCAGCCACCTCTGGCTGCCGGCAGCAGCTGCTTGCCGAACTTTGGGCCACAGCTCCCAACTGTCACTCAGGAGCGATGAGTCTCTCTCAATCACATCACCTCACTCTGTCATTTTTCACTTTCACATTCATGGCTTTGCTTCAGTCTGCCTGTCTTTCTCGCTCACTGAAGATGCTGTAACATTTTCTCCAGGCACTATCAGAAGGCATGAGTGTAGGAGGTGAGGCCACGGCCGTTCAAATTAGAATTAATTAACCATGTGGTGTGGGAGGAGCGCATGTGTGTGAAATGTGTGTGTTTGTGAGTTTTTGTCTTGAGTTTCTAATTGAGATATATACATGTAGCCGTTTCTTCTTAGCGTGCATGTGTGTGTATTTGAGTGTGAGATATGGAGTCAGTGCAACCTGTTGATCAGGATTATTCTCTCACCTCCCAGTGTGGGCGAGCAAAACTCAGTCTGAGAGCTGGCTGTCTGTCTGAATGCTTACAACTCACATCTGGACTGATAGGTGGAGTTTAAATTCTTCTTAAAGCGTCTAATTTGTGACAAAGGAAAGGCTCTGGGAAAAATAAAAAGATCCACAATTATAAAGAGAGGCAGTGAGAGGCCCCTTGCTGAGGGCATTCGCTACAGCTTTTGTATGCACTTCGTAAACATGCTAAATAATGCATAGATCTATTAATGTGCCTGTCTTAGTGGTACTGTCTCACACTCAGACAGACAAACATGCACTTAGACCAGTCTCAAAGGACCATTTCACCCACAAGGTAGATTCTGGAGCTCCGTCACACACTGTCGTCACCTGACGGTTTTACTTGCTGAACTGTAGGTCATATCATCCTCCTCTGTACGTCGCTATGCTTCAATTTCAAGCTCAGCAGGAGTCTCATGTCATCAGGAACGTTACATACTGTACACCCATCTGTTAGCTTCTACAGGGATATCAGTGTGTGTGTGTGTGTGTCCATATTGTAAAGATGGTTTGGTCACAGTTTGTGCATATCCACGCTGTCACTGAAACTTAAATAAAAGTGATGAGAGAATGGATGGCAGCTCTCTTTCCAAACTTTCTACTGAACAAAAAAACACACACACACACAAAAATACACACAACCCTCAGTTTTTGTTTATAAATCTATTGGCAGAGTATCGGGCACTTTTTTTTTTTAATTAGTGACCTTCCCTTTGGTTTTGTTGCCTACATTACCTGTTTCCCTGTTTCTGGTCGTCATGCTAAGCTAACCGGCTGCTGGCTGTAGCTTCATATTTAACTGACTCTCATTTAACTCACAGCAAGAAAGCAAACAAGCATCTTTCCCAAAATGCTGAACTATTAAGTGAAAAGGAAGTTAATACGGAAATAAAAACCTCAAACTTTGGCAACGTTGCAACAAGTACTTGTCTGCAGAGCGGTCACGGTGGATGACGCTGTAGATGACAAAGTGCATATGATGTCACACATATCCTTCCATCAGGGCCTGCTGTTGTCAGTAACCCTCTCCATTTGAAGCCTTAAAGCGTCCTCACCTCAAGTGGCGAGCTGCTTCAGCACAACACCGCAGCTGCAATCCCATACTTTTGTATGACTGTGGCAGCGCGTTCGCTCTTGAACAATTCAAGCATGCCAGCATATGGAAGGCGCTGCTGGTGTGTGGATACAGAGGTGGCCGTGAGGCACTTGAGTCCCAATGAATTCAGCTTCAAGTGTGATGTGAAAAAGACACCTGGACCCTCTGCTGCAATCAGAGGAGGATGGAGCTCCAGGTAGCCCTTAACACCGAAACGCATGCAGACACACACCTGAGAGAAAGGATGGATCAGAAAACGTGCTGCATGGCTGGGAATAACACAAACTGATTACACAGTACGCTCATGCAGATTTCAGTGGTTCCTAATCTTTCCTTTCCTCTCATCTTTGAAGCACCACGCCTGTACACAAGCTCGCTTTTCAATTCCTTTATGAGAAAGTTAATTTAATCTAAAGAAAACTTAAACTGAAGAAAAAGTTATTAAAGCAGAGATTTTATTAGTTCCTCTGCTGGATGTCTGGGATTGATTTCCACACATGAAGCTTTTCCATTTTCTTTGCCGGACTGCAGGCGACTCTTCTGTGTCATGCGAATGAATCTCCCAGGAGATCAAGCACCAGCATGGACAGGACAGGAAGACCTATTACTCCGTGTGCTTCCCATCAATTGTTCTGACACGCGGGTTGATGAGACCGAACTCGCCTCACTGCAGCAATGGGCCCCATTATGATGGAAATAGTCACACATATTATCATGTGAAAATTGCCCAAATCTTCTTGTTCTGGCCGTTACTCCTCCTCCATCTCTTGTGACAGACACACAAACGCACAAAAGATAGAAGTGTTGCAGCTTTTTTATTCATATTTGACTCCCTCCTGCCTTGTTTGTCAATTTGCTAAGAGAAAATAAACTCCAAACAGGATTGAGGACCTTTTTAAGCTTCTGCGAGGATGCGAGAATAAGATGCGCAAGAGTGGAAAGAAAAGAGGAAAAATAGGATTTTAAAGGCAAATGAAGGCGTTGGGAGACAAGTGATGTGAATGAAAGACGGAATAGAAAGAGAAGAAGATGACTGGAGGGAAAAGGCTGCTCTGGACTTTGTAATACCTTCGTAATTAGAAGCAAGCCAGAAACTTAAGCTCTGTTAGACTGTTAGACTCAGAGGCTCTCAGGACAATCAATACTATTGATTAGCATTAATGAAAACATTGTTTCGCCTGCTTTTGGTGATTCTCTCCAGAGCCTGAGATCCAGAGAGTTCATGGTATCCAGAACTATTTTTTTTAAATACCTCTTTAAATATCTTTCTTCATCACTTCACTCTTCACTCCTGTGATAATTTCAGCCTAAATCTGTGTTTTTGTCTTCGATGTTTTTGTTTTAACCAAGGAGCTGACAGAAATTTTTCGCTTAGACATCCCGTAGTGAACATGTAATCCTGTAAAAGCCACCAGGGAGCACCATTTGAAACTGAGCAATTAGTCTCAATTTTGGTGCATGTTTCATTATCTACAAGATTTACAAATGCGTGTGACCATTTGTGGGCAATTTATGTCATTTACATATATATTTCTAACCTCAATATAATTTGTTTTTGACCTCAACAATCTCAGGTTGGTTGATGTGTTCAAATAACTGGTTAAGCCTCAGTATAAAATGAATAAACTGATCAATAAAGTGTTTTGCATCCATATGACGTGTATGATCTAATCAGTGGTCAGATTTTGGTTGGCGTTTGCTGACTGTATCCATTTTATGACACGGACAGGAGAGAGGAGAAGAGAACAGGAGGAGCAGACAGATGAGATGAGGAGTGTGACCGACTGATGAGACACCAAGAGAGCTACTGGAGAGGTGAGGAAGAGGAGAGTATCAGACTGAAGGATAAGACAGAGAGTACATACAGTTTGACACAGTTCAAAAGAAATCCTTGTCACACAGTAGAAGCAGGAACTCAGTTGGTTAGTTTTAACAATAAAATAAAGTACTGGCAACATTAAATCTGTCTGTTTCATCAATGCATGCATCTATGAACACTATAAATTACTCAAGGATAATGATACAACATGCATTTGTCGCCATTATTGAGACTAATGTCTTTCCCTTTTAGTCAATGTTTTCTTGCAGGCTCACTTCAGATGTCGGCTTTTTGTGATCCACACGTAATATACAGATGACAAATTCAACATAAATGTCTTAGTAAGGTGTTTTGCTGCCAGAGCAGCTTCAGTACTCTTTGGCATGGGTTCTGGGTTGGGTTTTTTTTTTTTTTTTGGCACTTTTCATGTGCAACACTATGAATGCTTTCCAGGAGAGTCTGTCTGAAAATGTGTGCCTTTATCCCCATATTAAAACATATATTGTGCCTCCCTCCTGGACGGCCTGCCTTCACCCTGCTGTGTGTGTCTATTCAGAACAACTATAAATACATTTGCCCTACAAAATGGTTGAAGAACTAATTATTTTATTAAGTATATCCTTTTCCCGTTGCCTTCTTTCCTGTTGAAAATCTGGTCAGATGAGCCGTCTTTGTGACTGAAATTCCGAACAACTCCACCCCACTTACGGACTCTTTAAAAGTCACTTAAATAAATATTTTCCTTGAGCCATCTTGGTCCAATTTTTTTTTTTTTTCATGTGGCACACACATGTGTTTCCATTTATTGGATTTATCACCTGTCTGTGCATTAAAGCATATGTAGCTGAATTTAGCACTTGAACCTATAACCTGTTAGCTCAGATCTGCAGCAGGGTGTCAGCTTTAATGCTCAAAGGACAGAGGTAGGAAACAGAGAGAGTGGTTCTGAGAAAAGGAGGAAAATTACAGTCTAAGGCAGCTTTTAAAAATCCATTAACATCAATCACACAAGCGCACGCACACACACATATAGATAGATAGATAGATAGATAGATAGATAGATAGATAGATAGATAGATAGATAGATAGATAGATAGATATGCATATATACACAACTTGTCACATATATTGCAACGTAAGCTACACAGACTCCAGTGGACTAGCCAGGAAGAGCAAGAAAGATTTATTCAAAAGTTTAAAAACATCACCCACAAGGTTAATGTCCAATCATGTGATGGCAAACAGGGATAAACTGAAGAAACATGATTTTGTTTCCACCTTGATCAATGACAACAAAACTCTTCTCCGATGGGGATACTATAATGTGCTACTGAGTCAGAGAAATCTACATAAAGATCTATTTTCCTTCTGATTTCCTTTTAATTTGCTCAGGAAAGAATTGAGGCACAGCAACATGGGTTTTATATTTGTTTTTGCACTGAGCAGCCAGGTTTTTGCCCTCGGCTACATTCCTACAAACTGCTCCTGCATGGCGTGATCCTCAGCATACCCTCTTCATGACTCGTTGTGTAACAGCAGCACTTCTTATTTAGAAAAGTGCTTCTATCTGGAGACACAACCCTGATGAAAACAGCGTTGTCTGTTGTTTCTGTGGACTGTCCAAGTAAATATGAGCATTGGAGTCAGCGTGCATGTGTGTGCTGTTTATAAATGAGTATCCACTGTTTCGCCTGGAACTCAACAATACAAGTGCGCATCCTTCTCTGCGGTTTAACCAGAGAAAAGCATTCCAGATGAAGAATAGCTCTCAGTGAAGATAGGTGATCAATACTTCTTCGTCAGGCAGTTAGACAAGATGTCCAACCAAGGGGAGCTGGACTTATGGCTGCTGTTTCAAACACGCTATGTCCCAATTACTGAGAAAGAAGCAACTTGCTAGAGGAAGTTATTCCCTGCACATCCAAAGAGTCGTCATTATACCTTTTCTTCTTAGCTGCTGTGTTTAAGCCTAATTCAGCGTGCAGGTATGTTATTGTGCACATTTGTGTTTACTTGATATACGCATGCGTGTATGTACCTAAGTGCATGTGTGCCGTCACCAGGCTACCTGAAATGTGTGTGAATATTTTGCGTTCCAATTAAGTTGACGAGGGTTCATTAAATCGTGGCACGTTTCTTAACTGCAATTAAAAAGCTTTTGATGAGGAGGCGGCGTGAGAGACAAAGAAGTGAAAGGCCTGCAGAAGAAGAAGGAAAAAAAAACGTCATCATTCAGGATGGTTTGTGATTACAACGATGAGGAGATACCTGCAGATGTGGGCAGAAATGTGTGTGTGTTTGTGTATTTATGCAGAACGCCAGTCAGCATCTGAATTCCACAAAGGTCTAATGACATCAACCGTCACTCCTCTGCACCGGCACTTGTCTGAAAGCCAAATGTCATCACCTGTATGTGTGCCTGTGTGTTCATGCACAGGCACACATGGATGGAGAGAGACATGAGAGGCTGGTAATTGTTCCTTCACTCTGGCGTTGTCTGTAGGAAAGCCTCCTTGGTCTCAGTGCTGAATTATAAATGATGTGTGTGGTGTGTCACTGCTGATAGACGAGAGTGGATATAGGTTACTCCCACTGAGCAAACACAGGCATCACACAGGGAAAAGATAAGCGTGATGACTTTATTTACTCGCTTTTGCTTAGACACCGGCTCCATTGCAATCGCTGTGAAACATTGTTTTCTTTTTTATTCAACAAAGGGATAAATGAAACAAATGTTTTCATCAAACGCAAGCAGTGAAATCTGACTCGCCAAGGCTGCAATCAGATCCCCATGACTGGATTAAAGTGAGTGTGTGTAGATGCATCTATATAGTGCATATACTGCTGACTGTTTAGTGAGTGTCCATTATACAGGGGGTAATGAATGAGTGAAGAAGGGAGCGATGTTGGACACAGACTGGGGCTAATTTGCATGCCACATGCAAAGAGCATCATCACCAGGTTTGATCCATGTAGAAGACATGGAAATAAAGAAGCAGTATTGTTCTTGTGGAGCTTATCCTAGTCCTCGTGTCCCAGCAGTGGTAGAAGAAGTTTTCAGATCCTTAAGTAAAAGCACTAATACCATGAAAATATGACTTATACTATTATATATCATCACACAGACATAAAGGTAGCAAATATGGCAATTTCACTTAATTGATCATATTAGTCGTCTGTGGAGCATTGTGGGAGTTTTTTCATTGTTATCCACTTCATCTGATCCTCTGAGAAGAGATTAGGACGTTAATGCAGCTCCATAACTCACATCATAGCAGTTAAGTACAAAGCATTAGACAAAACAAATCATTAAATATTAAACACAAGCCATAATCTTCATTCAGATTGATGAGCACAAACTGTATATTTGAATATATGAGGTGCATGATGGTGCATTGTGTGTGGATATCTATATAAGAAGGAACTGGCCCCCAAAAAAGGAGATAAAGAACAATAATTATCTCCCATCCAGGGGAAACACTACCCAATAAAACTGCCTCTCAGAATTTCTATTGATATCTGCAGTTGGAAATAACAAAACAGCCAAATATTGATCTGGAGAAGAACTGAATCCTTTCATTTGTTGCATGTGACTCTGTCTTTTCATCCGCCGAAGGAAATGTATGAGAGTTCATCCGTGGAGGTAATGAACACAGCCTGTTCTCAACATGCACGTTTAGATTCATTCCGTTGGAGTGTTTACTCTGGTTGTGTTTGTCCAGGTGAAAACAACATTATTTAAACTCAGGTGGGTGCCAAATAACAGCATCACTCAGGATGCTCTAAATGAGAGTCAGTGGTATTTTTCCGACAGAAATGCACTGCACTTGGCTACAGGTGAAAATGAAATCTGAACCGTCGACAGCAAACAACGACAATATTAGCGTCGGATGCAGGTCTGCCTGGAAAGCTTTACATAACAGAATGAACCAAATGATCCTCAAATGATAATGTTCTCTTACTATATTATAAGCATTATTATTATTCATGTGTGTGGTGCGAACATAATCAAAAACCAAATTGTTACAGGGACCCCATCAAGAAGGATTTTTGTGTTCTGGTTTATGACAACTCTGGTTTTTAACTCTTTTGGTATGATGGAACTGATGATCTGGGAATGCAGCATTACCACAATCAGTCAGGTGATCATAGAGGTTGTAAACAATCCAACAGTTTAGGCCGATTATCAAAACTCAATCTCAACATACACCGACAGCAACTACAGTAAGTTTAAAGAAGAGGTGAGGCTGGAAACTGTGGTGGGTACTTACAAGAAACAGTTTTAAAACATTTATGTTCAACTTAAAGTAGTTTTCTCTTCCCAAAATGTTTGGCTGACCTTGGCATTTGTTCACGACCTGTCTGGTCAGCTTTGTGTGCATGATAGCGGCCTACGTGCGCAAACAGAGAAATGAAACTAAGCCAGAGTCTATCTGTAAAAGTCACAGAGACAATTTGTTTTCACCCTTGCCACTCTCTGCCAAAACCTACAGTCAACAAGTCAACATAATATCTGTCAGTGTTGTCCTAAAACTTTGTACAGCTGACCGGCATGAATGTAAAACAGTTTGGGCTGGAGAAAACAAACTGGTGCGTTCGCAGCAGATCGCAGCCTGTGACTGCTCTGTTATGTCACTGTTGGTCTGCATCACAGTGTTTTCCTGCCAGATTTGCTCAATTTGAATGAGCGACAGACAGTCAATGGGCGAAGGATCCTGACGTGTTTTTTTTTTTTTTTATTGCGTGTCTTACACCCATGTTAGCGAAGGAATTAGTGCCAGTCATCTGAAGTCATCATACAATATCACTTTTCCCTCTCCTCTCTTTGGAGTACTCTCATGACTTGTCATCCATTTTTAAACACTTGTTGAATGCTGAAGGCAGAGGCGGATTTAATGATTTTCACACACACACACACACACACACACACACACACACACACACACACACACACACACACTCCTCTCCTCTGTCTTTGCCTCCCACAGGATGTATAATTCATTAGGCGTTAGTGGGGTTTGGCAGTCACCGGCTCTGTGAGAGTTCATAGCTGTAATGTGACACGAATTTGGCAATTACCAGAAGAAACGTGCCCAAGTGGACTCCACAGGAAGACGTGCACTGTCCAGAGAGAGAGAGAGAGCAAGAGCGGGACAGGGAGGTTTGATGTGCAGTGGTGAGGTCAATTACAGGTGTCAGTGGTGCCCTAGACTCCAGCTGAGGGACTCAAAGTGACTGGAAACCAAGCATTAGCATGACTAACTAGCACCAATGCAGTCTATCAAATCCAAAAGATTTTGGTGGATGGCGGAGAGAGCTGGATGACAACCAGGGCTTGTGTATCATGTCTCCCTCACTCTATTTGAGGTCGGAAACATGTTTACTGCTGATAATGCAACACTTTATGGCTCTCTTTTTGCCTCAGGGCCAGTTTCACAGCACAACACCTAAAGCTGGTAGATTATTCAGTCCTATGCTCAGAGACAAGGTCAAGCTTAAAGAGCATGTTTGCACACTGCTACTTCTGTGTGAAGAAGAATGCATGCTGCACAGTAAATAGTAAGAAGGCAAGGATGCATGGTCTTTGAAACAGTGCCCCAGTTGATGAGACACACTTTCTTTCAGCCCAAACCAAGTTAATCCTGGTGACATCATCTGGGTTAGTGTTCTGGCGCTTTCAGTCATTTCATATCATCATCCTCAACAGATGAAGTTTGCCTAGTTGTTATGGAAATGCACATGTTGTCCAACAATCTAGTGGAAGACGGGCGAGGACATCCAGGTATTTATTCTGTGGCTACTAATGTTTGGGTTGGCTGCAGCTGTGGTGGCTGATTGGCATGAGGCTCAGGTGTAGGTGAGACATGATTGAGGAGGAACCGCCCAGTCCAGACACACACACACACACAAACAGGGATAGACACAAGAGAGGACACACAGGACACAATGGGACTGGGGGAAAACACAGGGAAACACAAGGACAGGAGGACGCAGAGGCATCCTAGCATGTGTTGGTTTGAAGGTTTAGACTGAAAATTAATTCTTGACCCTGGAAATAGAAGCTGACAAAACAATCACACCACAACGCCATCCACAAAAATGAATCTACAATTACGTGTCAACTGGGGACACTTGTTTTGATGAAGATCGGCTGATAAGGCTGAGTGCTCATGAAGAGCCACTAAATGGACTTTGTGTTGTTTTGCTCTTTCCAATCTGAAATTGGACTCGACCATTGACTACTTCAATAACAATTTAAAGTAATAATCCCTGACATTTTTTGAATCAATAAATGTGTATTGTGCTACTTTTTAGTAATGAGTAATGTAACACAGCAGTGACTCAATCTGTGACCTTGATAAAAGCCTCCTGCAGTATTTGCTGTTTTAAACATCTGTTGTCTGGCAGGTCTTTGTCAAATTATATCAACTTTTATTTCTGCTTTGGAGAGAATGAGTAGAAGAAGAAGTGGGTAGTTAGTCTGAGCAGTGACATCCGTCCTGGCAGAACTGAATGCCACCTACAGGAAGAGCATGAACAGAAAATCGAGCGTCATAATGCTGCAATCAGTGCAAGAGATGGAAATAAAAAGGAGAGTCAGTGATAAAGACTGTAGGGAACTACTGCATTTTACCTTTTGTTCAGATTTACTACCTTGTACTTAATGTCCAGTGATGATCCACTCAGAGCAGATAGATCTCTATCAGACTGGCCCTCCACTCCATCTCAGCGACCAGATGTGGACCTCTTTTGTGCATCTCCTTCTGCTTTATGTTGGTTTTTGTTGGTCCAACCTGTTATGATGAGCGTACAATTTTCTGTGAACGTACAATTTTCCATGCATAAAATGTTCCTCAACAACAATAACAACTGTTTTCTGGATGGGCAATTTTCAGCTAATATCCTCTTAATTTTCTTGGATGTCTCCTGGAAAGAACAGTTTAATTTGGTGCTAATTAAAGGAAAAACAGAGAGTTCTTCGATAGTTAGGATTTAGTCCGGTGAGCCGTTATTGAGGAATGCCCTCAGAGCTCCTACATTCAGCTTCAAGTAATATTTATCATTCATTCACTGTTTGAAACTTTACTCTCCATATGTATCAAATTGTGCACAAATGTCTGATTTCACGTGGAGCGGACCTGCTGTGCATCGATGGAGTTACTCTCTCGCAATTGGATTGGAAATGTACCTCTTGAACACACACATTTCTCCTTTGCCGCTGCGATAGTGAAGGTCTGGCAATGAGATGCTAAGCGATCGTAATCAGAGCTGACATGAAGGAATTAGTCACACAGCCATGACAACAGCCACACTGAAATCCAGACAGGCATTTGTGGGGGCACACATACTCCGGCACCACTCGCTCTGTCTCTCACACACACACGCACACACGCTGACAGGTACAGCCAGCTCCCATCTTATTGCATATGGATGTACATATCCTCAGGTCCTATTGAAATGGAGTATGCATGGTATGCTTGTGTGCTTCTATGAATCATAATGAATATTTCATATTTGGCATGCTTTGTCTGGATAAGCAGATGGGACCTCTTTTGCCTGTCTTCTGTACACCTGGACCCTGCTCGTGTATTAGCATTTAAGAATGTCTCGTCCCTCCCTCACTTTTCTCTCTCTTCGTGTCTCCCTCTCTCTCTCTCTTTGTCTTTTCTCCGTCTCCGTCTCCGTCTCTGTCTCTGTGCCTACTTTCCAGCAAACGTCTGATTAGCTCAGTCTGACAACATGAGATCAGCTGCTCGACCGCTTGCCAAATTCCACCACATTTTGTTTATTGTCAATATCAAATGTGCTCTGTACTCTAAAGATGAACTTCACACAGAACTTTGTCTCTTTGTAAATACCAGTTGAAGCCATTATTATACCCAGACAGCAACAAATGTGTTTGCATTCTTGTCGTTTTGGCACACGAGTCCTTGTTTGTGGCTCGCACATTTGTCAGACAAAATGTTAGAAAGCATTAGAAAACAGTTGAGTAAGGTGAGTCCACAGGGCTGTTTTTCACCGTAGGATATATTGTGTTATTCTTGTCTGGAAAGCATAGCTGAAAGTAATAATGAAGATTTGTTTGAAAGCTCCGAGGCAGGAAGTTTGTTTGCTAGCGGAGGTCTGTGAAGCACACAATCAGCAGCACCAGCTAATTAAAAGCTAGCTGGCTAAATCAGAAGATAAAATATTAACTGGCAGCTTTTTCTGCTGTTTGCTGTTTGCCACTTGTTGCAGTCACACTGAGAAGAAAGGCCAAAACTGACCAAAACTTATGTCAGAAATTCATCAGAACATCTGACGGCCGGTTGGGAACAGTTGCCTGGGCCATGATTGGTTGTCCCTCCTCTCTGTACACCGCACAGCAAAAGATGCCCAACAATGCTGAAACTATGTCAGAAATGGGCTCATATCAATAAGCCCGATTTAAACTGCAGCTGAGTCAAAAGGCTTTAGAAATAAAGGAAGGCGACAGTCCAAGCTTATGAAATGTAACCTTTAACCTTTAACCAAGGTCATAAATAAGACAGTGTAAAGCCTCTGTTAATGTTTTCATGCACAGTGGAGACAGGGTGGCTCTTTCTTCAAAATGAGTCACCATTATCCACTCTACAGACATCCCATTGGTCCACAGGATGCCTAAATGAAAGAAGAAGAAACACCAACCTGAATCCATAGAGGATCCCACAGAGAAGAAGCCAAATGAGAGAGGCTGTGCTAAAGCTTGACAGACGATCTCAGAGGAGCCAAGCCGCCCATCTCCCAGATGGCTCCATCTACAACAGTTAGGGGGGTGTACGTTACAAAATTCCTTGACGAACTAATGAAGCTCCTGTTGCTGTGAGAAAACTGTGAGGACAGTAAAATTTGGTTAAATGCTGTTAAATTGAGAAGGAGAACGTTGTCTTCGGCCTCACTCTTCTGGCCTAAATGTTGGAAAATCAGTACAGGTTAAGAGTCTACAGCCATGCTAGAGGCTCTGTGAGGACATACAAAGCAGGGCTTCCACTCAAATGCTAACATCAGCATGCTAACACACTCAAAATGACATTCACCATCTTAGTTTAGCATGTTAGCATCTTAACATTAGCTAATTAATACTCAAGACAAAGCACAGCTAAGGCTGATTAGAATGGCACCTGTTTGTTCTGGACACATTTGCTTGAAGTCAGGGTGTAACCAAAGTCATTAGAAATCCATGAATATCTGTACAAAATTCTGCAGCAATTTGTCCAATAGCTGTTGAGATATTTCAGTCTGGACTTAATTGGTGGACCAACCAGTCACCAGGCTGACACTAACATCCCTAAAGCCAAGTCGTCACCGTGGCTAGAGATAATTGAAAAACAAATTTATAAAAGCTATCTGTTAATTGCATGTCTAGTGAAGGACTTTGTAGGTTTGTAACAGCCACATTTCGCAATTAAAATTGTTAAATAAATTAATTATTTTCATATCATCCTATTCTACTTGTAATTTATTACAACATGACATTCTTGATTCAACTTCCTGGTATAAAAAGCTCTGCTGATGCTGAAGGTCACTGAATTCCTCAATGTATTGCGTTCAGAAGCAGCCGCTTTCACAGCACGCTCTGTACTTTGACCCAGTCAGCTGACTCATATTACAGTAATGGACCACGAACAGCATGGGTAAAATGACTCAACTACATGTTATTAGATATGATTTATTAAATTTAATTTTGTACTAATCCTAATGGTTTTAGTGAACAGCTGGATGTTTCAGTGATCAGGATCATTTCAGTGTAAATTGGATCATTTGTTCTTTTCTTTATCCAGCTTTAATAGGCTGGATAAATAAAGGCCTTAAAGTCACAATCAAGCCATCCTTGGTTTAAGCATGGAATTAGTTGTGTGGCCACAGACTGGTCACTTAACATAGTGGGCAGATGTCAGTATAAATCAGACACGCTCACAATACTGTAATAAACTCAATTCACTCATGGAGCACCTTTGGGAGGCTTCTGAAAAAACTTAATAATGAGAAATTGTCTCAAATGTTTTGTGTTATTTGGGGGAAAATGCCACTCTAGACAGATTACTTGTTATTGGAGAGGAAGCCTTGAGCTGCAATGTTCAGCAGTCCTGATTGAGCACTAAATTGAGCACTTAAGACCAAACTCAATCTGTGCCGATGTCTGTCAAAGAGGCTGTTAATTAGAAAGAGGGGATGATAACATATCTCTCTCTGCCACAGCACCCGTCCATCCATCCTTTCCTGTTGTTTTGTTCTTTTATCTTCACCTTTACTGTTCGTCAGAGGGAGCGACCACAACAACAAATCAGCGATTGAAGAACTGCTGTGACTTTTTGTAAGTTTATCACCTCCTAGGAGGTGGCACTAAATCCAAGTCCAGGTGTTTTCAAGATGGCAAACACTGCAGTTAATACTGCAGGACACATGTTTAGATAAGCACTGCAAGGACGTTTGTCCCTATATACAGCCGATATTCTGAGCCAGAACACCCGACGTGTGCTTTGCTGTAATTTTCTGCATTTGTCTGTGTAAACTTTACAATGTTGCACAGCGTGGGAAGCGTTGGAGAGTGCGTTGAAGTTTTAATTACATGATATGCACACTGCACATATCACTTTATAGTTTATATTTTATATACACTGTATACCTCATCTGTTCACTTAAACTTTTTACTTTTACTGCACTACCTGTTGCACATGTCACTTGTTTACATACCGTGTTGCATATGTTTTTGTGGTTTCATAGAAATTACTTGCACTACCTGCACCTACCTCATACTGTTTATACTGTTTATACCTCATGCCACTTGCACTACTTACATGTATTTATATTTTTTTGGAAATTACAGCTATTTCCACTTCTGGTTAGATGCTAAACTGCATTTCGTTGTCTCTGTGTTGCACTCTGACGATGACAATAAAGTTGAATCTAATCTAATCTAATCTAAACTAATCTTTCCATTAGATTGGTATTTTCAATGTCCAGATTCTATTTTTTCCACTTGGAAGCCCGTAGTGCTTCAAATGCTGCATCATTATATTCCACAAGGACAAAACCTCAAAAATTATGACGCTACAGCCAATACAATAAAATTCCATACACAGTTTTATACTTGATGGTTGACTGCAGGTACATACTTTGTTCTATAGCGAGCCAAACTTCAAAAAAGTTGGCATATTGCTTTACAAATCCAGTAAGAGCCAAAAGTACTTCACTTAGGTAACAAACAAATTCTTCGACTCAGCCATGGGTAAATAAGGTTGTCAAGAATATCCACACTTGATACCTCATTTTTTAAATAATCTGTTAATTATAGATTCACTACTGGTACTGAAAGACGTATCTACAACTGTTTTTTCTGCTAGTCCTACCCCAAAATTTAAAATTCTGGTATCGTGACAAGATCATTGATAAATAATTGCTTTCCATTAAACATGAGTGTCAACATGTTCAGTTCTCAACATTTACCCCGGAGCATTTCCATGCTGGTGATGTTACTGTTGTGCCACTGATCATTAGTGTTTTCACCGCTGAGGCCAGCCCCCTGAGAGGGAGCTACAGAAAGATTTAACACTGCACGTTTGTGTATGTAAATAACACACATCCCCTGCTATCATAGGATATTTAAAAATGTACCACAGTTCCCCCGACAGTGTCACATCGCTTCTCCTCATTGCTGATAGCGAGGGCAGCAGTAAAGCGTCTTATCTCTCAATGCCTGTCCTATTCAGCTTGATGGATGCATCCACCATCACCACATGTCAAAACACGGCAGCCTTGAGACAAATCACAGCAGCATATGCTCGCGTTTCTGCTGCTGCAGGGGGATCGGTATGATAGAGCGGTGCTGTATGGTGGAAGGTGATAGTTAGAGTTGCATTGTGGGGGGCTTGCAGTTGAAATGTCCTTTCCCCAGTTCTTTTCCAACATCAAAAGCACCTCCAGCTCCGAAAAAGGCCTCTTAAGTTGAGGACTCATCATGATAATGAAGTTTATTCTTAGCTGAAAGTTCTTCCCTGTCACTCTGTCTTTATTTATGTATGCCTGTGGACCTTTATGGTGACGTGCGTTTATGAAGTCTCTCTGGTCTTCATTAGAGTTTATATTCACAACTTTTGTTACAAAGAGAGAGAGAGAGAAAAGGGAATACAGGAAAAGGACAGGGGAGAGAAGAAGACAACGACGGAGACATGGGAAGATGTTTGAGACGAGAGAAATGAGAGTAGATTTGCACTTCAAATGCACGTTCTCATCAACCACCGCAAAAAGCATGAGAGTAAAGGTTGAAGTGACAGTGTTAAACTGTATCAAACTGAAGGCATATTTAATGCAGAAATACTGGAGGTAAGTATGAGTACATGTAATGAAGTGTAATGTCTAAATATGCATAAACCCAGCGGTGTATAATTATAGCTGCAACTGGAGCTATAATCACAGAGAGATGGCCACAGTGTCAACTTTGAAAGACACATATGAACATAAGGAACTGTAGAAATGTACCTCCAATGCTGACCTCGGTGTTATGAAGAAAATACTCTTTACAAGCTATAAACCTTCTTGTTTTCTATTACTACATTGGTAATACACACGTTTCCTGCAGACATAGGATGCAATAGAAGGAGTGTGACTGTATTAGGAAACCATTTTGGATGATGATGATGTCTGTGATGTCCTTTAAAGATCATCATGAGGATAAGGATCAGAGAAATAACACAGTATTGGTAACCTCGTGCATGTTTAATGCACGTTGCATCAATATTTGATGGGCTGAGAGGCTTCGCAGATATTGTGGCGTCAGCTGACAGATGTTGGCTTCACAAGAATATGCACTGTCCGGTTAGCAATGTCCAGTTACACTAGGTTTAGGGAACAAAACAACCATCCATTGTCTTAAATGCGAGTTGGGAGTGAGAACAGGTCGGCCGTGCTTGTTTCTTACTGTGCAAGACTGAAAGAGTGTTAAAGTGTTAAAGTGAAGAATTAGCTTGGGGGTTTCTTTGAGAGTATGTTCCATTTTCCTTGTGCTGCACTGATTTTCTAACCATATGAAGTTGCACACACTGAGATATTATCATCATATGAAGTTAAAATGGGAAACATGTCAGCAAACAGTGGCTTACTTGCACATTGAGCAAACATGAAACAACAGTAGCCTTAAAATTCAGTGTTTGTGTTGAATCTGAGTCTAATTTTCACTTTCCTTTTAGCTCCATTTTGGTCTCCACTAAATATCTGGCTGTTTAGTGGCTAAAGGCTCCACTGTGTTCACCAACAAGTCACTTACTGTGTCCCCACAGGCAGCGTACAGCTGCTCCATTAGCGGCTTTAAATATCTAAACTGTATGTTTTTCCTTAAATTGTGTTTGAATTTAACAAAATCAATTTTTATTCAGTTTCATCCGATTACATAAACCAAACAAATACATCTATAACTGGGGATACAGCACCTAATCCCTAACAATCCTACCATCATTTGATCTGAATAAGTAACTGGTGGTGTGCCACTGAATCGATCAGTGATCTGTTATGCCAATAGCTCTGTGTTTGCTGTACTCAGTTGATATTGACTAAATCATTATCGCAGCAGAAGCAACGACGCCACCCCAGCCTCTTATCCTACTATCAGATGACTTTTAAATGTTGTGCACACATCATTCGGCTCAATGTGCCATGAATGAGACTTCAAACTTACCCACATGTTCCCTGTGGATCATTAACACTGCTGCTCCATGCCAGCACTTCAGCACGCGTGATGGATCAATTTCCATTTTCTCTCCAGGAAGAAAATGAAAGCAGCTGGGGCCACTTTCTCATTCTAATAAGATACAATTGATAAAGCCTTTATAAGTTTAGAAATAGTGAGAATGATCTATTTCATATATGGATTATTTAGCCTTTATAAAGCATGACTTATTAGGAAGTGGTACTGAAATAAGTGATAACTCAGTGTTGTGGAATATCAAGTTCTGGTTTTAATTTGTATTTTAGCGCCAGTCAATCCACCACTTTGGTTCAGAGTGAAAATATTTCATCTATCATCAACTATTGGATGGATTGTCATGATTTCTTTTGTCAATTTGCTGATGAAACTGACGTCTTTGCTCTTCCATTGGATGGACTGGGACAGACATTTCACACATTTTGCACAGACATTCATGGTTCTCAGAGGATGAACCTCTGAAATTCCCTCTGGTGCCAATGTGAGGTTAACGTTTGTGATATGCAATAGATGACTATGCTGCTGCACACTTGAAATACATCTGTATCAGCTGTACATTTTTGTGAATTAACAGCCTAGAGTGGAATTCTTTTTGGATCATTTACCTTGCCTGCAATCATTCAGAATAATGTTCTTGTGCTTGGATGAATGAATTTACTCGCACACTGGTGACTAGTGTCTGCGTTCTCATTACGTAAGGAGTGAGGTGACTGAAATGGGCCAGGCTTCCAAATACCCTGTGTATTTCTGTAAGGTCAGTCAGAGTTCCTGAATGAGAAGACAGCATTTGTGCCCCCCCCCAACATGAAACAAACTTTGATGCCCTTCACCAGCGGGTCTTCTTCTGTCGTCAGAGATGAAGAAATGCTAATGTTCAAACAGAAATTTCTATGAATGAGTGGGAGAAAGAGCAGAAGGCAGGAAAGAACAAAAGGAGGATGGAGAGACAGAAAAACAAAGGTGTTATGGGAAGAGAGGGCTGTCGGTGATGTATTCGTTGTAAGTGTTTGATCTGTGTCCATATTCATGACCTGTGTGTGTGCGTGTGCGTGCGCTGACCTTTTCACACTGTAGCAACATGGCAAATCTCCCCCTGGCTGCTTCCATTTGTGACACACTTGTGAGAAACAGTGAGAGAGAAAACAAGAAATGCTGAATGAATAAATAATAAGATATATCATATTGACAAGCAGCACACCTTATTTATGCTTGACTGACTTGTAGGAGGTTGATGCAACAAACAAGAGGAGTTAAGAAATGACAAATTGGCAGGATAACTATGAAGAACACTGGCATGGTGAAATTAAACAAATCTCTGGAGAGACTGAGAGCTTTTCTTCAAGCAAACTAAACAGCAAAAAAAAAAAAAAACAATAAATCAATAGGTAAATATTCATACAGCAGATGAAAAGACTTTGTTCAGGAACATGCTGCTGAAGTCATTAAATGGGGTCAGGTGACTTTTTTCCATCATGTTTTCCTCTTCATATGTATGGAGCACAAAATGTAGAAAAATACACATTATGCATCACTGTATGAACTCTTGGAACAGTGAGCTCATTGAACACAGAAGCCAAAAAGTTTTCTAGCTTTGGGGTTTACAAGTTAAGCCTATGTCTGCTGCCAACAACACAGTACCTGACAACATGGTAACAATGGAGCTTACGTACGGGATGTGAAATACGTGTTAAGGGCCCAGGAAACGGATGGACTCTAAATGTGGCACACAAACACTGATGATTTGAATAGTAACAGGATTTTTTGATAATGATCTGTGATGTTCTGTGTAGACCCAGAAAGGAGCGGTCAGGTAGGTGAGGTGAGCCAGCGTGTTATTCAGGTGGTGGACTGGAGCTGAGCAGGCCTGGCAGGTTTGAGACACAAGGAGAGCAGAAGATACGGGAAAAGCAAAACTCAAGAGCACAGGGGAAAACACGAGGAGGGCAAGGTGGCCAAGACGGGTTGCCAGGCTGGTGAGTGCAACAATCTGGCCAAGACTGGTGAGGAGGTCTGGGTTTTTATCCTGATGAGCGTGGATTGGCTGCAGCTGTGGTGGCTAAACACAGGGAAACACAAGGGAAGTTAAACAGAATTTGTGGTCCATCCATCCAAAACAATCTCCAAAAATGGAGCTAAACCAGTCCCTCAGATTTGTGCCGATGCAAAAACTGAGAAAGGTGAACCCATATGGTTGACTGGCACCCAAAATGACGATGAGAGAAGAGGCAATTAAAACACACTTGTACCAGCATGATTGAACCCTATGTCAGCAACTGCACAATTAATGGCAATATCCAGATAAATGTTAACAATCAGCCCAATCTTTAAGTGTGCTCTAAACAGTCTGTGTGTTGCTGCATCTGTGTGTTGCCTGGCAACCATTCTGTGAAATGTTGCTGAAGCACTACATCGCTTGGCGGTTGCAGTAACTGTCTTATAGCAATAAAAAGAACAGCTAAGGGGGTTTTAGGCCTGGCAGCGCCCCTCAGCTCTTCTGAAATCCCTGTAAACCACAGCCTCTTATGGCTTTTATTTATTATTTTCTGTAAAAAGCATTCATTCTGTGGCTTTGCATGTTTTCGTTGTGCAGTAATACCTTCCTTTAGCACATTTCCAGACAGCGCAAATTTGAGTGCAACACCATCCAGGTTAGGAGCTGTCTCCCTGTCACTTAATTTTCTGTTGGTTTAGTTATTTAGATATGCTAAATTCAACATGTTTCTAACAATAAAATATTGAAAAACAACTTTGTGTTGCTTGGATTTGGCATGTTTTTGTTAGAACATCCTTAAGCAACATAAAAATCTGGCATTTTCTACTATGTGAATGGTCAAAACCCTGAAGCATGATGGAGGCGGGGGAGATGCATCTCACAAGCCCGAATGCAACATCTACTGTTGATATCAACGCTGGGATGATGTCACACACTTTAATATGTATTTTCTAGACTCTGGGAAAGTGAAATACAGCGATGCAGTGTGCGTTACAGTACATAGATAGTTAACATTAAGTGAACTGGCTGGTGTAAACACATAGTTTCATTTCAAAATAAAAGTTGCTGGCGAGGAAACATCAGAGAGGCAAAAACCCCAAAGAGACATGTCTTCACTGTGCTGTCTTTTATTAGAATTCACCGTTGAGCATCATATTCCATCTGCATCACTTCCTGTGGTTATTTTTTCTCTTTGTCATGCATACGACGTACGCATGAAAGGGCCGAAATTTCTGGACAGGAGCAGGCTATATCTGCTACATCCGCGCGGGAGATGCGGTGATCCACAATCTGTTTCATTTTTGCTGGGAGGACGCATGGGACGGATGGGCGGGTAATTTGCGCCAGTGAACACAGCGCCCAGAACAGAGCAGAGGTCAATGAGCTCTAATATGGCTGCATCTTCCATCTGTCGCTTTGTATGGTTATCAGTCCACTGGCTGCTGTAATGGAATGGTCAGGTGTGTGTATGTGCACATGCAGGCGTGTGTGTGTCTAATAAGCTTCTCTGATGCATGATGACTATGGAGAGTAGTGGTCAGCCCAGACAAAACATGAGGTTACAAGGCCACACTGAGTCTATAATCCTATTGGTTTATGTCCCCCCCGATGTTATTCGCATTCAATCACATTCACATTCTGCCTGACGACGCTGCTATAGTGGGGTTGCCATGACTCACTGACAGGAGGGGAGGAAGATAAAGATTGTTATGATCCAATTCGTCCGAGGAAGAAATTAATCAGAGGACACCAGGTAACGCAATGGTCAGAAGTAACCACATGACCCACAGATGCTACGTCAATACAGCGTCATCCAAACTCATCCGTCCCATCTTCTTTAAAGGGGTTCACCAAAGAACTGCCATGCTTTTGTCTCTTGGGATAAATTGAAGCAAAGCATCTCTCAGTGTGTCATCTCGATCTGCTGCGGCAGAAAAGTGGGCATCATCTCTTGAGTTCAGTCAGTTGCCTTTGTCACTGAGTCTCATTGTCACTGGTGCAGAAGAATGTGTGCATATGTACTATGTGTGGGCGCATTCTGGGTGTCTGATGAAGTGGTGGTGTGGAAGTCTTAATGTTAAGAGTGCAATAATGGATAAGAAAACAAACAAACTACTCTAGTGGACGGAGTGGTGAATGTACAGTAGGTGACGTTGTTTCTTGGCTTGTGGCAAATCTGTCCAGCAGCAGCGACGGAGAATAAACACCAATCACTGCAAGACATAAGGATGATTTTAACACCTTATATTTAGCAGCTGAATCTGCCTGTACGAGTCTGTCCTCAGCTCTGTTCACGGTGCGACAACAGGCATGAAAGAGGCAACAGTGACACTGCACACATGAAGACATGGAGAGGAATTCAAGGACAGTATGACACAGAGTTCCAAATGATATAAGAGGAGACTGCAAGACTGCCAGCGCCAACTGTTTTTCTCAAATCCAATGCAACCATTAACAAAGAAGTTGTTTTTCATGTTTTTCACTTGGTGTATCTTGTTATTTTTCTTGGTGGAAAGCCTCATTATCTCATGCACAGGGTTGTTTCCATGATGAGGCGCAGCGCAGACATCTCTTGGGTGTGAGCTGGAGTCAATATGCTTGAAAAGTCTTTGAAGAGAGTGAAATAGAAGACAAAATCAATGTCTATATCTGTGTTTCTCTGCTGCTGCCACACATCTCCTCCCTCCTGACACTTCCTCAACTCTGAAGAATGACTCTCTTCAGGATCACTGTTGAATTGGATATGACGGCACCTGGGGGGAATCACGTTCTTCTGGAGTCTCGACGACGTCACGGCCTACATCACCTCGGTGTCAAGACTACGTCAGCAGCTGGCTCTGCTCTTTACCAGAGGGGTCGGTCAAATCCTCCCACGCCTCGGTATCTCAGCTAACATGAAGGTCCTGTGTCGTACGTCCTGACCTGCTCAGAAGCTAAAACATACCTGGAGTAAGTGCTTAAAGTTGGCTATGGGTCAAAAAGCATACAATGTCTCAGAACTGATGATGGCTGGACCCTAAACCACTTTTTATATGAGGGAAAAGCATGACCAGATTTAGCCCGTTAGCTAAACAAAGCACTGTGCCAACACAATTAATCAACCAGAAGCTGCTGTAGATAAACTTAGTAATTAACATCTCCTTTAATTTAGAGGATTAAGTGATATTTTCATAACAATGTATGAAATGGCGAGATGAAAACAATGTGATGGTGAGAAAGGGATCATTCCTAGTGAGGAAAATACACAAAATTATCATCAGAATCTGCTGCTCCCCTCAGCTTTATGTTTAGTTGTTTTTGGCTGCAGAGGCTCTTTTCGGGGAAAAAGCTCTAAAAACATACTGTACAATAAAGACTCTGCATCGAACGGCAGACAAAGTCAGCCACAGCCTGGTTAGCGTACAGAAGCATTTCCTGAAGAGCCACATATTTCCCTCGGGAGATTGTGGAGACCAAAATGGAGACAAAAGAGAGTGAATTTGTGGACTTAAATTTTTCAGGTGGACACCAAACACATGAAAATGTTGCTCCGTAACTGCTGGATGTAGAAATAAGCAACAAGTTTGCCTTAAAAGGTTTTAAAAGGTGATCATACTGTATGGTTATATGTTCCCCACTTGTTTGCTGCCCCAAGTGGCCAAAAAACAAAACAAAAACATCCCAAACAAAATCAGTTATTGCTGGTTGAACAAGGCTGGTCATGCTACCTATGTAGCCTGCTAACAAGCTAGTTTTGACATGAATGGCAGCAGCTAGCTGGCTAATTCAGAGTGACCTCTGTTATGAAATTCTAAATTCAATTTTTTGTATTAATTATTATTGTTAATGTTCCTAATAATGTTTTGAGATTTAATAATTGCTTGAATTATTTCACAGTTTACTCTTGATTTTTTTTTTTTCAGTTTCACAATGAACACTTTGGGGCTCCACAGACTCTGGGTCCTCTCGTCAATGCTCAGCGGAACAAGTAAGTGGAGTAAAATTATGAACATGTAACCCAGCTCTGCGCTGACTAAAGGTGACTGATGCTCTCGGCTGATTCTGGCAGAGCGGCAAGTGTGCGCCGCCGCCAAGGCGAAACAATCTGGATCTCTGTACTCTGTGGCACCTTCACAGTCTGCTACAGCTAATTGGCTCCTCTGAGAGCCATGTACAGCCACTCATACACATACAGTAGCTGACATCCATGTGAGCGCACACCAGCAGAGGACCTCCCAGCCATCTGTTGGGGGCTCACACATACAGGTGCTCCTCTGCTCCTGCTTTCCCGGCTCAGTGCTCAGGAGATGTTTGAGGTCCCACCAGCCTGCTGTTGTGTTTGATCAGTGACGCCGCGTCGTGTCTTGTCATTGTAATTTTGCAAAGCTGCACTTCACACCTCATCTGTGTCCACACAGCTACTGCTCTCACATCCTCCAACCTCCAACTGCTCATTCTCTGTCTACCTGGGTGCTGGACACACTTCAAGCAAGAGATCTCAATAAGATAGATGCTCCAGAGTACATTTCACAAAGCCAACAGGCCTTTTGACTCACATCATTTGTTAATATAATGCACCACATATCTACTGTAGCATAATCAGCCCACAGTGTTGCTCTCAGGGTGAATCTGAAACGTAGCACTGCTGACATCAAGTTGTGGAGGGAAGGAACTACAACTGGGTCTGACGCACATCACTGTCCCTCTGTGGGAAACTCGTCCTGGGGCTTCTTGTCAATATTAACCCAACTCGAACTCACTGAGCTGCTCAGCAAAGGCAGGGAACTGTTTGAACGCTCAGAGGAGACTTGGCATGCACTTCGCATTTTTATATGCCCCAGTGGGAAAATGAATTATCAATGGCTGCATTCCGTTTAGCAGTAAAAAAGCTGCATTGGGCTGGCTTGCTCGTGTGGTAGAACGTGATAGAACAGATCAATTTTAACGTCATTTGTTACACCTGAGCTTTTCCTGTCAAACTGTTATGAAATATCTATTAGGATAATATCAGTCCTCGATGATTCAAGGAGCAGCTACACCTCACATCTTTGCTTGCCTTCATGCAAAATCTGTCTTTTATGCAACGTTTTACATTCAGACGTGGCAGATCATGACATTCATCTCTCCCTCGATGCTGACTTTTATTAACTAGACTACCACACTATTGCTGCTGCTTGAACGCACACAACACACAAAGGCTTTCCAGGAAATGTAGGAAATCAGTATCCGAGGTAGCAAAAAAGCACACCAAATATTAAATGATGACAAATTACAGGCTGACATGATAGAAAAGATGAGCCATTTGGACTTGACATAGTAAGAAAAGCACTGGTGTTACCGATAACATGAACAATGATGCCATTCTGTTCAAATGTGCCAGCAAGTTCAGCCAAGTTTAACTATTTACACAGCAGTAGCAACAAACACAAGTGGTATTAGTTGATACCAGGAGTAGTAGCTGTAGTGTGCATAAACTCTCTCCAGATAATTATTATCATACATGGATCTGAGTGTTTCTGCAGTGTCAGAGCAAAGAAAGAGTCACAGGTTTTGAAGTCAAAGAAATACAACTTTATTTAAGTGTAAACAAAAAAAAGCAAACAAAAAAACTGCATAGGAAATGTTTAAAGTCCACAGAGTACAGAGAGAGCAGCAGGTGGCCAATATATTATAGTCTCCTCTGCCTTATTTAGACTGAAGACCTGACATCTGCACTTAAACTCAGCACCATGTGTGAGTGTGTGTTAAGAGGGAGGGGAGGTGTGCTGGCAGACACACACAAACACACACACATACATACACACGAGGTTTGACTGATAAACACACACACACACAGCGGCCTGGCAGAGGAAGTGCCAGCAGCACCCATCTAAACTCAGCCGGCCACCCCGGCTCGCCCTGCCTCTTGGACTGTTCGGAGGATACATTCAGTGGATTTCTGCTCAGACAACATGGATGCAGCGCACAAACACAATACACACTCCACACACAACTGGCTGCTGGGAGAACGAGATGCAGTGGAAACCAAGAGTTTGGACAAGATGAGCTGGCAAATACCTTCCCCATCTGATGTTGAAGCTGGTTTCTGAATGAACGGTGCTGCGTGTTCCACGACCACGTGATTCTACAATACTCTGAGCATTGCTTGTGTGGAACATTTGGCACCACGTGTTAAGAGGGAAATGGAGGATTTTTCTGTGGTCTCTTATGTAATGGCACCAGCAGCTGGTTGGAGCGAGTGAGCATCAACAAGATCCCATTTAACCCCTTTCTTCACAAAATACATTCTAAAAGGGCCAATGAGCATCAAGTGGTAAGAGGTATTTGTACTTTTTGTGAAAGAAAAGAAAACTTGGCCAAAAAATACTAAACAAAAGAGATTAATCAGGGGAAACTAATCAAAAGCCTTATTGTTTCAGATTTAGAAATAATTTGTTTTTATAATATGCAAATGGACACACGAAAGAATCAGACTAGTACTGAGAGGTCATAATGGGGGAGGGAAAAAGTCACTACATCATCACTATGGGACACGTTTCAATGAGACACCTGCAGGGCAGGGCTGCCGAGAACTACCTGAGTTTATTTTTTTCCTTTCTAAATTTTCCATCCTTTTTTTTCTGTCTTTCTTTAGAGTATACAATCATTAAAAGGAGGTCTACGACCTTGCACACGCCACCCGGTGCAGCTTTGCTTTTTCTCTCTTAAAGCCGTGAGAGGCCAGAAATAAAATGGTGGGAAAAAAAAAAAATACAACCCCCCACCCCACCCGCACCCCCGCCAAAAAGAATGAAAGAAAAAGCCAAACAGGAGTGCGGTCAACCAATCACTTCCTCAGCAGCCGTCGCCGCACTTCCTGGAGTCTTAAAAAGACGAGGAAGGGAGCTGATTGCCGAGTTTGTGCTGGAGGAACCGAGCTGCTCCTCACATGAGTGAGAGGGTTCCTGTTCAAACATTAAATGGATTCATCATTGTTGGTAAGGTTCATCTACAGTCAGCAGGGAGCTTTTACAGCCTGCTGACATTACGGGGCTTGCGTGTGAAAGGACAATATGTTAACATGTCTTCCCATATCATGCATATTTTAGCGAGTAACCGAAAATGAAGCACCCGCCTCCTGCATTTCTGTGAGAAACCCTGCCTCTGTTGTCATTTCAGGAATCAAGGTACGGCAGGCTGAACAGATTGTGCTCTGCGGAGCCTCTTGAGAACAGGAAATACAATCGCAAAGGTCAAAGGTTAATTCCATCCAACGCAATCCTAACACACATACACATCTTTGGGTATATATTTTGGTAAAAACCATCCCAATATTCAGCCCCCATCTGAGTTTTGCAACACCTATCTGAGAGACGCCATTATAATACAAGGACTTTTTAAAGCATGCAACAAAACGAAAAACAACTAAAGGTTTAAAACACACGTTTCCTCTTTAAGAGTGAAGACCTAAGGATCTTAAAGATAGAATTCTGCCATCTTAAAAACGGATGCAACATGAATGAACATTTCACAGAGTAATACTGAAAAGCAAAAAACAAAAAAAACAATCTTACTGGTGAAGCTAGGTATTGAGTTCAAAGCAGCAGGGTGTGTGGAATCAAACTGGTTTGCCATCTATGTGCTAACAGCTCCACTTCAATAATAAACCAGCCTGTTGTCACGCACTAGGCGTAACCCTCTGATGTGTTTGTATTAACACAGTCAGAACGGTTGAGTTTAGACTTGTCTCAAAGTCCTCCACAACCAACATCAAGCATCCTTAAATCCACACTGAAATATTGGTAAATTGTGCTGAAATCAGAGGTAATTCTTGTGCGTTAAAAGGCGAATATGTGAAGTTCTTCTTAACTCTTTAAAAGAGGCCACATCCTCTTTCCCTCACTCCTTGCGCACAGTAACAAAGTACAAGTGGAACCTGCATGTTCATCATCATCATCATCATCAATCATCATGAGGTAAAGATAAATGGGGCCCAGCCCTCTTAAGTGCATCCAATCAGAGAGTAAGGATTTATTCTCAGGTGCTCTGACTTAACATTTGCATTTATGATATAATGGTCCAGTGACATTTGTTGTCTACAACAGCGTGGTCCAAATGCCAACCCTGTTTGGCACAGAACTCTCACAGATCATTTTGGCACAATGCTTTCATCTGAAATATTTGGTTTCTTGATGATAAAAGGCATAGACTACCAGGCAATTTTACAGTAGAGGGTTGGAAGATGGAGCGATGACTATAATACAAATTTCATTTCAACTCAAAACAGTACCATGATCTTTGGTCCAAGAGCTGCGGGACATGTACTGTACTGTAACACAAGACAATTCATCCAATGAGGTATATTTGTAATGCATAAATATATCTGATGAGGTATGCTTAAATAAAAGAGTAAAAATGAGGTATTCAGAATGAGTAACAAGTTGAGGTATTCGAATGTTTAAATGCACAGTAGCAATGAGTGACATATTTGAGGTATTGAGGAGCTGAGGTATTCGAGAGAGGAGGTAATACAACCGTTGAGGTACAGGATGTCTGAGATATGACAGATGTGCAGACAGCCCCCCCCCCCCCACACACACACACACAGAGGTGAGAGGCAGTTGGAGAATCTTTTCATAGGTCCCAAGATTCTTTGCTAGGCTAAGGAAGTGGCTAACAGAACCTTAATTGTCTAGTGCTTCCAGCGGGACATGGATTGAACGAAGGGAAAGGGGATTTAAAATCCCACAATGCTTTTACCACAAACAGTTTGTGTCAATTCGTTTCAATGGTGGATAGATTGGGATACAAAGGCTACTCTGGGATGCTACTTTGAACCTATGGGCCATCTAATAACGATAAAACTGGGGCATTATTTGATGGTCTGAGGCAATAAATGCGAGGGGGAGAAAGGGGGTCTCTTTGGTGCGGGTATCTTCTGTTGTCTACGCGAACATCTCTGCAGACAGACGGACAGGCTCTTCTTTCAAAACCTGTCTCACACAACAAGGGTCTTGGTGTTAGCAGGGTGTGAAGTACTCAAGCACAACAAGCTGTGCCCCAAGCACACCTCATTCTTCTAAGTCGAACATGGACAGTGCTATGAACTCAACTCCATGAGTTTTACCAATTTTAGTCTTCCCAGCAAAATTATTTAATATAGTGTTTTAAAGGGGATTTTTAGTTTCTTTAATTGCCAAATCTACAGTTGGCCATTGTGCAGAAATTCTAACTTTGGTTGACTCCAGCAGTTGGTCTATAGACCTCCGTCATTAGAGGAATCGGTCTACTAGCGCTCATTCTGGAGAGGTCTCCTCAACTCCAAGGATCAATAAATAGGGCAGGGCTTCGTAATCACGCCCTCTCGTTGGACTGGACTAAATCTCAGGCCCGAGGAGCCGAGGGAGTGGCTTTCAACCACACTCTAAATTAAAGGATTGTAAAGGTAGGCCTTTCAATGGATGTCATTAATGTCCTCTGGACGGCCAAATTAGGAGTCTACTTGTGAGGCTTTTGTTAGACAGCATGCCTCTCCGAAAAGGTGTCATTCAATTATATGATTAAATCTCTACATTAAAATCATTGATAGATCCTGATCTTGGAAAATCCATCTCCAAAATCCTTTGGTGGGTCCTCCCTTTTGAAGGAGACGCTGCTCTCCTTGCATACTAATCTTTGCATCTAGTTGTTCATGCAACTGACTGGATAGTAATGACACAGGTTGTCTTATTTCATCAGAAACATGACTTCATCCAGCCTTATGTAGCATGATTAGGGGTGGGGGTGTATGGATAATCAAAGAGGGCTTATTTTGGGGATCATATCGGGGATCATTTAGGAGCTCCTTTCCTCAACTCTATATTTTTACTTGTCAATAAATTCATCACATCAGCATTAGCTAGTAAAGCTAGAGGGAGAACCAGAAAAGTACTGATCATTTTAATTAGTTCTACCGTGACCTGGGCTAATTTTGATTCTATCGTGTTTGGCATCGCTTGGTGCGCTCTTCTTAGGCTGCCATGACGCTACAAACTTCACAGAGCCACAAAGAGATACGCGTCGATGCATGAGCAAAGCACTAAGTAGCCTAACAATGTGGAAAGGACACTACTGTACTCTAGTTTCCTCTCAAAGCGAAACCCTCTAATGAGAATAAATCATGCAGCCTCTACAGCGGTCTGAGTATTGTCTCAGCAACAACATTCAGGAGGTTCACTTTAACTCAAGATGCACAGCAAGAATTCCATTAATCCTGTGCAAATATCAACTGAACAGTCTATTCTTTTTTGTCTCTCTTAAATAACAAAGTATAGAGGTAGACTTTTCTTCTTTGTAAAACTTCACGGACTAAAACCTCTGCTCAGTGACTATGAGTACATTCATAAAGAGCTAAATGAGGTAGGTATGGAGCAGAGGGTACAAGATTTCAAGAAAAGTGAGAAATTCCCTGAGATGGATAATTAAGGAGAGCTTCCAGAGAGAATTCAGAGCTGAGACTGAGGGAGGGAAATATGGCTCTTTTTCTACTGATTATCAATTTGTAGAGGTCCCCTTTGTCATACATACCACAGATATCTGATTGGAGAATATCAATGCAAATGAAAAAAAAAATAATATACAGTTTTAATTTCCCTTCATTTCAACATGCTCTCAATCCTCTCTGAGCTCTCCTCCCGTTGTGTCTGTTGATTCATTCTCTCTCCTCCGTTTCCTGCATCAAAAAAACTGCAAAAGGGCAAACGGAGGGAGAGAATGCAAAAATAAACTTTTTTTCTTTTCTTTTCTTTTTTTTTTTTTTTTTAGAACTTGAGAATGCGATTATTTCCAAAGTCAACAACCACAATGACTCCGTCAGGCATCACAGCCACACCGGAGGGGCGATCCATCTGTCCGAAGCCGCTCCCCTGTGTGCCAAATTTGCATAAGAAGTTTCCGTTGGGCTCAAACACTTGGACTCGGTGGTTGCGGGAGTCCGCCACGATGATGCGGTTCTCCTGGTCCACGGCGACGCCCTGGGGCCGTAGAAACTGCCCGTTCCCGGTGCCCTCAGAGCCCAGAAAGCGAGCTGACTGGCAGTCTGGCCGGATGACGAGGAGCCGGTGGTTGTTGAAGTCGGTCACCACCAGGTGGTCTTCGTGGTTAAAGGCCACTCCTCTGGGAGAATCAAAGTGTTTCCAAAGGGCCCCTTCAAAGCCGTACTTGTTGAGGAAAGAACCATCAGGGGCGAAGAGCTGTACGCGGTGGTTCCTGGTGTCTGAGACCAGGATCTTACCCTCAGAGTTGACAGCCACATCCCACGGATAGTTAAACTGCCCATTCTTGGTACCCTTTTCCCCAAACTTCAGCAGGAACTGGCCCTCAAAAGTAAACACCTGTCAGACAAAGCAAATGTGTTAGGGCCCAACGTGTTTATATCTGCAGCAGACAGACGAATCACAAGGAGTTATGTGTTTACATATGTGTGTATGAGTTTACACGTTTTCAAAGGCCAACATGCTTTCTTAACTTATACAATTGTACATTTACATTTTTTTCTCCAGCAGCTTTCCCGTGGCTTTTGGACTTTCAGATTCACGTCAGTACAACAGAGTAAGTTGGGTGTTCGTACCTGCACACGGTGATTGTCCTTATCAGCCACAATGATTCGTCTCTGACTGTCACACGCAACCCCTGCTGGACGATCAAACTGACCAGGCCGGGAACCCAGAGAGCCAAACTTATGGTGGAAGGCACCACAAGGCTTGAATATCTAGACAGAGAAGGAACAAAAACGTTGCTTACTGAATCAACTTTAAGTTATGAAATTGGAGCCTTCACTATGTACAAGCTCTCTCGTAAAGCTCTCACATTAACCTGCATGTTAAATACTTTGGTCAAACTCACTTGTATTTTTGTGCAGTTTATAAATACTGTAGACTCTCCCCTTGGTTTTCAGCAAGCACTTTGAAGTACACACAACTAAAGTCTTTGCCGAGCAAAGCAATACACATACCAGCACGTAAAAGCTACTCAAGCATATGAGTGTGTGGTGAGCTGTTAGGGCCCTCCTGACACTGTAAACTTCAAATTTAGGCCATTTGTTCATGTAAGTACAGCACTATTTTCAGTTTTTCAAACCACTGACGATACTTTGTTACCACAGTGTGATTGTGGAGAAATAGGAATTGAAGGTCGTGCTCTACCTGTATGCGGTTGTTGCTGCGATCGGCCACCACCACGTATCCTTCCTTGTCCACGCTGATGCCCCAAGGACGACACAGCTGGCCGTCTCCCTCCCCCTCGCACCCGAAGGATGACACTTGGGAGCCCAGGGAGCCGTAGCTTCGCCCAGACTTCACAATTACCTTGAAGGGGCTGCCCTGGATGTGCTGGTTACACACCAACACCGACACAAGGTGCTCCCCTTCACATTTAGGTAGGTAGCTGACGGTGTACGAGCCATTCTGGTGGTCCATCACCTCTGCTGCAGACAGGCTACCATCTGTGACCGACATGACTATTGCTGACACCGTGTCCCCGCCGGAAAGACGTGGCTCGCCGTCATGGTCATATCCAATCACAGTGAAAGAGGCGGGCTTGCCACGAAGCGCACTTTTTAGACCCTCACCATGGGCTTTGGTGACTGGGGCAAAGGCTCCACTGCTTATGAGGCCCATGGACTGGATGGCTATATACAGAGCCTGTGAGAACAATGACAGAATATATTCAACTGCCTCGTTTTAAAAGTTTTAAAAGGTTTCCTTGTAAACTTTGAATCTCCTACAGCTACTATTATTACATGAAGTATCCAGAATGTTAAAACCCATCCAGACATTAGGTGATGACAACTTGTTTATGATCCACGGGGTCTCAGTGCCTACCTGGTCTGGAGGAGTGAACATGAAGCGATCATCCTCTTGCGGCTGCAGCAGGCCCCTCAGAGCCTTCAGTTCATGGATCTGAGTGAGCATTCGCTCCCTGGCCAGCAGCACGTCGAGGTGACGGCCCTCATCTAGCACCTGGCTGACAGCAGCGATGGTGCTGTCCAGCTTGGTCAGACTCTGGTGCAGTTTCTCCACCTGCAGGTACAGAGACTTGGCCTTCACCTGACGAATCTTCTCCACCTGAAAGGAGAGAGACGCAACATTTACCATCACCAAATGGGATTTTATTGTTCAAACAGCAGTGAAAGCACATGACAGAGGCATCCACAAAATGATTATTTTTTATATTCAAATTAATGATGTTTAATAGGCACAAGTAATGTTTGCACCCAAAACACAGACACAGCTACACACACTTTTCTATCTTATAAGGTTTTCCTGTTCCTGTCGTGACCCAACTACATGAACAATGTACAATAGAGAGTAATCCAATTAAATAATACAAGGTTTGAAAAATCACTCTGTGGTTGGTTTAATACCTTGTAAGTACTACTGGTTACCACTTCTTCCACATTTCCTTTATTTCATTTAAAAGTAAATTGACTGTGGAATTAAACAGTCAAGTCTCCAAGCACCTCCATTCCACAGACTGTTATCAGCAAGTGTGCCCACAGGATGGCAGCAATGTGCTGACCATGCCAAGCCTGTCAAGGCATTCAGGAAGAAGAAAAAGA
This sequence comes from Chaetodon trifasciatus, assembly GCA_037975065.1. NCBI lineage: Eukaryota > Metazoa > Chordata > Actinopteri > Chaetodontiformes > Chaetodontidae > Chaetodon > Chaetodon trifasciatus. The sequence goes on from JBBMOE010000029.1 coordinate 468,592, forward strand.
CTTAGCTGCTACACCAGTTTTGATTGGGAATCATAGCATCAATATCAATCAGTCCGGTAGAATGTAGATATCACAAAATGGATTTGAAGTTGACTTGAGCAAGCAAAGAGGGGAAATATTGCATCACTGATTACAGTAACAAAATAAAACTGTAGGCAACTGACAAAATATAAATGACTTGTGATGAAATCATTTAAATCACATTTATTTCTGAGTAATAAAGATTAGTGGGGAGTTTGTTTTTGAACTGAAAAACACAACGAGATGCTCTTGCTCCAGATTACTGATGAGGTCTTCTTTCAGCACAAATTCTGCCCTATGAAACATTTCTAAACCAACTGTACTGAAAAAAAGCATTACTGAGGTGAGTTGAATTATTCACCTCATCAACAAGAATGACTTTGATCGTCATTTAATGATGACACATTTCTGTTACGGTGAGCCAGATCAATTTAGAATATAGTGAGTGAGAATAAAGCTGTGGGGCAGAACCCGAGAAGCAGAGATTGAGCTCTTATGGTCACCTAACAAAAAGAGTACAACACAATAGCCTGACTGGCTCTATGGTCAGAAAGACTTTTGATGAAAGAAACAAAAACTCCACAAGAGAGGGGCCTTTTGTTAATTCTTGGCATAAGTGGAACAGCAATTTGCATCTGTGAGACTAGAGTTACACTTTACAGTCGCTGAGGACAAAGGCACCAGTTAGGCTTTCTGATGGACAGACAACTAGTTTCAGTTCGTATGCTGAACACGCTCAATGGCTGAGCCGGTGTGTGTTTCACACAGTTACAGAAGGAAAACTCGAGAGACATAGAGAAGACCTTGATGTTCTTTGAAGTAACAACTCCCGTGCGACACATTTACACAATAACATATAGAAGACCCACCCAAACTCGAGGTCGTAGCTCTCAAGTGGCATGTTTTACCTGTGAGTCACATTTAGGTTTCAGGGGGTCATCTCACAGCCATAAATCTCTCTACATCAGTGACACAGTGCTGAGTCACTTTGAAATGCCTTCCTAGGTTCAGTTAGATTTTTCCTGACAGTACTGTCAGCACAGGTGGCCATCAACAGTGGCTCGTAAGATTCAGGTTTGTTTTAACTTGCAGCTTGCAAGCTTTCCACGCCTGAGCTGAAGGAAATAGAGGAGCAGAGTAGCGTGCAAAAGGTGGAAGGTAAAGAGCTGAGCTAAAAGGCTAAAACCCAATAATATTGCGTTTTAAATAAAACTGCAGCGAGTATTTATATTTCAGAAAATGGAACAAGCTAAAGGTCGGCAGCCTTACTTGACAAATGACTTACACGACCACTATGTTGCTGACAAAATCAATCAAAATGTTCTTGTTAATTGCCCTGTTTGATAGGGATGCATACACATGTAGCAGTGAACCCACAGCAGGACAGCCTCCTACCACCTCTATGAGCAACAAATGGCCATCCTATTCAACCCATCAGCACCCTCCTACTTTCCATATAGCTTTCTTCTGTCTCCAGTGATATTCCTGAAATTTTCAAATCCATTCCTCAATTGGCTATAGTTATGGCATGTTTAACAGTCAAAAAAGGAAACAAAGAGACTTGGTGTGTGAGGGGATGTGCCTATAGTAACTTTATCAGGTATGGGATAAAGAGTGAGTCCTGTAGTGGTGTAAAAAGGATTAAAAGGGGGAACATGGGTAAGTGAAAACCTTCTTTGTGACATTTTGACCTGCACACACACACAGACACACAAGAGATGTGAGATCTGAGGGAGTAAGACACAGCTCAGTTTTTACGATGTCATCGAGCCTGCTCTCAGGAGAAGAGGAGAATTAAGAGTTTGGAGGCTGAATTATTGCTTACACTCTGTCAGGCTAGAAGCTACAAATTTTCACATGTACATAAATGAACAACTGCATACGTACACATTTCACTATCTGGTTTCAGTCGTAATTGATAGGATGCAGATTTTGTGCGTTTTTACCTGTAAGTGTGTTACAGACTTGACTGGTGCATTGTCATGCATGACGTACAGTCTCCTTTTTATGTGGTTATTCATTTATTACTCAAGGATTGGGGATTAGGAAGCATGGTTGAGTCAAGGGTGAGGGGCCTCAGGGATGAAGGGGTCTTGCTTTCACCCAAAACTCTGGTTGCTCTGGGTAACCTTAAACCTGGGAAGCCTCTACAGAGGGTTCCTCAAGCGCAGGCCGCAGGCCAATCTGCCAGCCTAATTAGCTCCTTGGTTTTGTTTAACAAGTTTGAATTATAAACACTTTATGTCAGGGGCAGGGAAGTTTATAAAAGAGCTGCTCACAGTAGCAGATTGTTTCTTTGTAGCTAGGTGATTTCATGTTTTATATTGTCAGACACTCACCTGGTTCAGTGGAGCAAATATGTTCAGTTCCTTTTGTTTACTTTTCATGTCCTGAAACCTCTCACCAAACGCCTGAAGGAGTTTTCACACCCAGCAGCATATTCAGATGTCACAGCAGCTTTTGTTCTTGCAGAGTAGAAACATGCTCAGTGTTTTATTAATTTCACCTCAAGTGATTTCACATTTGAAAGCAGAGAGCTGAGAAGCTGCTGGAGCTTGAGGTTCAGCTCTGAGGGGTACTTGTTAATGTCCACCATGAAGGCCAAATCACACACCAAGACTTGCTATCACTGAATTTCCACGTCAGCTTTTCCTTCATCTCTATGAATTATTCCAGGCAAACTGACACTTTGGAACATTTTTATTTGTCTGCTTCTAGCAGCTCTGCAGCAGCAACAAGGCTTTCCTTTACAAATTCTCCTTCTGAATGAGGTTTCAGCTTCTTAGCTGTTAGCTCGCTCACCACAAAACTTGCCTGCAGAACACTGTCTCTGTCAGAATGTGGTCATGTGAAAGTTGCATGTTAACTTTGTCCAAGTCCTTGCAGCTCATCACTGCGAGCTTGTCCCCACAAACTAATTTAGTCACACTTTACTTAAAAAAAATAAATAAAATAAAATAAAATAAAAAAATTAATTAATTAATTAATGTGAAAGCGTGACACTCTGCATCTTTGTCCGCATGGTTTGTTAACAAGCACCACGATGCATAAACACGATATCTTTAGCACTGAAAAAAGTCACTGTTTTTTTCTGGATCAAACAGTCTCGTGGGCTGTACACAGCCCGGAGGCTGTAGGCTTCTCCCTGCTGACAACAGCTTCACTCTGTGTACCATGAGAAAATCTACACCTTGCTAAAACTAAAGCAGTTAAACAGCCCTGCACTAACTTCTACGTTTACGATGGCTTTAAGGTTGAGCTTTGGTTAACTGTTTGAGAGATGTGTGGATTGAACAGTAATAACCATCTCTCATAACACAGTACATTCAACCTACTGACAACAGTTTCTTGTGCAGGCTACTCAAAAAAGTGCCCCTGTACCTTGGGATGAGAATGATGAGGCTGGGTGGGTGTGTATAATTAATGAGGATGTAGATTATTCTTCTAACAACAACAATAACAATCATAATGAGCATGTCACAGTGTTATACATGATGGTCCTGGTGCCAACAGGATATTTCATTAATGAAAAGCACTCTGCCCAATATATGAAGTGACAGGACGTTTATGAGAGCTTAAGCTCACCTTCCACAGTAGTTCACACTCCCTCTCCTCGAGTGCTTTCTTGTGCCTGAGGACGAGGGCCTTCACTTCAGTCTGCACCACTTTGGCTTTGATCTCCACCTGCTCTGCCATGGCCTGGACCTTCTCCATGCTTAGCTGAGGAGGCAAAACACAAAGATGTGATCTTACTGATGTGGCAAAACAGCCCATCAGCTTATCTGACAGTCAGCTGAGGCAAGAGAGAGAGAGAGAGAGAGAGAGAGAGAGAGAGAGAGAGAGAGAGTGTGTGTGTGTGTGTGTGTGTGTGTGTGTGTGTGTGTGTGTGTGTGTG
>JBBMOE010000029.1:472660-592395 GCA_037975065.1 Chaetodon trifasciatus
GATGTGGAAACTTGAAGCCTTCATTGCACAAACAGCGAGAATGGATTTTCTGGTAGTAGAAGACATCTCCTGTGAAGCAGTGAAACTTTTGAAAGGACACATATGTGCATAATAATATACAAGAAGAAAAAAGGATTTTACACGCACACACATAGAGAGAGAGAGAAAGAGAGAGAGAGAGATAGACAGACAGAGAGAGAGAGAGAGAGAGAGAGAGAGAGAGAGAGAGAGAGAGAGAGAGAATTTTAAGAATGACCACTTACTGCACACTCTGTAGTGTGATTAAGAACAGGAATGTCTAAATGCTCAAAGGCACCACTGGTCTGTTTTATTTGTCAGATGGGACACAGATGCCCCCCAGAAACAGGATGCAGAGGATCAGGAAACATTAAAAGAAAGGACACCATATGTGACATCTTCCTGGCAATTGAATGGACAAACACCTGCTCGGTTTTTGTGATCTATTCCTTTCTCACGTCTCGTGGTGGCTCCTTTTGAGGGGAAAAGGAAATGTGGGTCAGGAATAGGAAGTCACTTCACACTGCACGGGATGATGCAACTTCCTGCTGAGCTAAACCCCTGCTGACTCTTGATATTCTAAAAGCTATAAGCACGACATTAGCAACAGTTTTCCCGTCATAGAGCAGGATTGAACCTACCAAAAAGTGCCCACAGAACCGAGTATTGCAAAGTCAATTTAAAAGTCAGCATTGCAATCTTAAGCTTGGTTACCTATTCTTTGATTAGATATTTTATTATTTAAAGCTTCTTTTTTACTTCAATTTATTACTTCAATTTAAATTTTACTCCAACCAGAATATTTTATCAAGGCAAAACTCTTTATTTATGAGAGTTTTGGTATATGAAAACATGTTACATTCCCTCAACAAAGATACTGAAAAAATATGTTTTGGTAGCAAAACTCAGGCATCTATCAAACATTTTCAAATGCTACCAACCTGATAAAAACGTTAAAGATGTTTCTTTTGGCCTGGTATTTATGGTTAAGAGTGTATGTACTGAACAAGATTCTTTTACCCTGTGCCTCTCACTACACTGAATGGATTTAGATAATCAGGGCTTAAATACAGCCACTAAAAAGCAACTGTATGGCACAAACTTTCTAACTTAATAGAGGGTTTTAGCTTTTACAACCCACAATTTGGGCTTAACGCACATTTTCCTCTTTGTTCCCCAACCCCCTCATTTTATCTGGCTTTTCCTCTGGTGCTTTCTGGGAGGTCACAGGGTGAACTGGACCTCACAGGGACGCAGGGGAGGTGGGATAAAGCTTCCTTTGTGATATTGGCCAAAGGGACCAAGGGTCACCTAAATCTCTACAGGTCGTCATCTGCAACCCCTGTCTTAAGACACACAGCGCCCTCCCCCACAAGAACAAAGCATAGCAGCGGGGTCCTTTTCTCTTTCGCCTGGCCATTTGAAGTGGACGGCTACAGGGTCAACTAAATCAGGACCCCAAAGATGGAACAGCAGGGAGTGAGTCCTGAAGAGTCGGGGGAGGAAGACAGTGAGGAAGGAGGCAGGGTGCCATGTAAAGCCACCACCTTTCTCCAGCTGTCTCTGTGCATTCCTATAAAATGCTAAGTTCCCTTCTCTAATTTTCATTCTATTTATTTTCTCCATTCTTTCTCCTCCGAGGTGACGGTCTCTGCATGTCCATCTCTTTTTCCATCTTTCCCTCAAGATTCCCAGGAGAGCACAGCTTGGAACACAAAGAGGGTCAAACTGACCAATCAAACTGCAGAGTCAAAGAGCTCTGGCCAACCAGGAGGTCACAAGTCCAGGGTCAGAGGTCGGGAAAGATAATGGGTGTGGAGTGGGCGGAAATTTCCGACCTCAGGGGACAGGAGCGTGTGTGGTGTGGTGTGGTGTGTGTGTTTACATATACTCTGGCATCAGCATTTACTCCCATGGTGACCTCGGAGAAAATGGACAAACACAAACCAAACACCGCAGTGTATTGCCAGATGGCAGGCGGCGTTTCTCACAACTCAGCTGCGCAGATCCTGGTGCTTCTCATTAAACGAATTATTCAAATTATGGATTTGACTCTCACTAGTCGAGAACCAATGAGTGCTGTGGTAAGTGGCTTTGGCTTTAAACTCTGCTGGCCTGGAGTCGAGCATTTAACTGAGCAGATCCATGCTGCCTTATCTTGGAATCTGTGGAACATTCAGAGTGATCCATTAAGGTAAAAAGTGTGAAGTGGTCACTCAAAGGTCAGGCACAGTGTCAAAAGATATTACCTTTAAGAAGTTAATAAAGTAAGAAATCCTCACATTTCAGGAGCTAAAACCAGTGTACATGCAGCACTTTTAGCCAAACAAGAGGCGTGGCTGTAGTGATGGTAACATCGGTTGTGCAGCCATTTTGGTCTGATCTGAAACATTAACATGTTTACCAGACAGTGTATCCTAACGACTCTAATGATGCCCTGACTTAAATCTCCCGCACCACCATGAGTTTGACATTTGTGTTTCAAGTGAAATGTTAAGACAACAACTGGATGGACTACCATGAAATTTGGTCCAGATATCCATGTCCACCTCAGTCTAAGTGTTAGAACTTTTGTGACCCCTTCACGTCATGAGGTCAAAATTTGGATCAGTGACAGCAAATGCTACTCGTGGTGCTTTTGGACAAAGTCAAAAAAAAAGCCTTGGCAAGACTGTTTAGACTGTTACCAGACTGTTAGTGAAACCTCTCATCCTTTCTTCACTTGCATGTATCACTGTAGATGGCATATAAAAGAGGTCTCAGAAGCTGCTGCCCAATCTCTAAATGAAGAGAGGCAGTGTATATGTGTGTTTGTGTGGGGGTGAGAGTAGGAGGTGGATGGAGGGAGTGAGAGAGTGACTGAATAGGGGAAGGGCAAAGTGTTCCACTTTTTGAAAAGAGGAGGGGAGTTTTCCTTTCTCTGAAATCCTTTAAATACCTCATCTACCCTCCCCCATCCTCCTCACCACTCCCCCTCCCCTTTGACCTTCAGCCCTGCCCCCGCCAGACCTCACCCCATGCAACCCACCCCCTTTCAGGGCCAGCTGGACACCTCTAACCCCTGGTTTCCCAGCAGCGCAGGACTGGTCACTCTCAAATATATTCAAGCTGATCATCTCTAATAGCTGGTTTCTCTGTGCCAAGGACGATGGACAGACACAGCTGCTCTCTTTAGACTCTCCTCCATCTCTCTAGGAGATGGATGAATGTGGATTTGTGTGGTTTGATCTTGATAAGGATCATTTTGTTGCTAGACCTTGGAGAATAGTGCAGGAGAGCTCTTGACTTTGTTAGGACTTACATCAGTTTGAGCTATTTGAGTCCTGTGGCGTGATACAGGACCAATTATAAGAGCATCTGAATATGTTCTCTTAAAATTGGTATTTGGCTGATTTTTCACATTTATCAACACTTTGTAATAAGTCAAAAATCCAAGACTGCTATTTTATGCATGTGTACCTTGGTTCCAGATATAAGGGGTAGAACAAGCAAGCAAATTCATAAATGACTAAAGGATATTTGTCCATTTTATTCTCTGTGATTTGTGTCTGCCTGGGTTCTTGTCTCACCTGCACAGCCTGTCGTCCCTGCTGTGCATCAGCCAGCAGCTGTATGGTGATGGCCCTGCAGTCCTGTACGGCGTCTTGTAGATAAACGAAGGTGTGGCCCATGTGACGGCCCACACTACACTCCCTGCAGATGGGCACCGAGCAGGTTTCACAGAAGAACAGGAATACCTGGTAAAATGAAAACATAGATGGACAAATGAACAAATTAACCAACATAATGCCTGCTTCTATTAGCTTATCCACTAACCACATATAATTGTTCAGAAGCCTTAATTTCACAGCATGAATGAGTCACTGTTTAGTGTTAAAGAAAGGCAATCATTAAAATTCCACGCTGTACCAAAAATATACCAAACTGAGTCTAAATCATCAGTAATTAAGGACCTGTACATTTTGTAATACTGGCAGACTCAACGGTGCACTGTTATTGTTGGCCTGTGGCAACATAAAAATGGTCAGTGTTTTTTTTTTAAACAGACACAAAGACATATTTGTCATCATCACATTTCTCTCTATGCCTTGATAAGAAGACAGCCCAGCTCTATGAGAGCTAATGGGTTTTACTGTTGTGAGTCACCAAAGGCTGACAATGAATGAGACTGAGAGGACGAACACATTAATCACAAAGTGTCACTCTTTCCCCATCTCACTCACTCACTCTCTCTCTCTCTCTCTCTCACACACACACACACACACACACACACACACACACACACACACACACACACACACACACACACACACACACACAAAGGTAATAAATGAGAATGGATCATGAATGATAACAAAGTTATCCATATGCATGTGTTACCAGGGAGGCTCAAATAGGCTCGACACCCAAGAGAGATTCTCTCTTCCAAAACACAGAGCCAGAAGAAGCTGGACCAGAGGGACCAAAGGCCACCAAAACTAGATCAATACTCATTCTGGACAATCTATGAACATCTGAGGAGAAGGGCCATAAAGGGATGTTGATCCAATTTCACATTTTCAAACAATTTATTACTGTAATTAAGTTAGCAACAGTCTCATGTATTTCTGCTGAAAGGTTTTACTTTTACCCAAAAATGTACAATTGTATGTGCGCCATGTTACATGTACATATTGTTTTAGCAGAAAAGCTCAGTACATGAGGGATGAAGTACAACCAGCACTGATCATGGTTGACAAAAAAGTGCCCCTGTCCATCAGAATGAGAAGGAAAAATGATATTTATCCTTTATTGCTAAAACTTAAGCTTTGCCTTAAACCCCTTGTCTGAATGCTGATTGGCTGTAATGGAAGCCTAATTAAATATGCACTAGCCATCATATCCCAAAGAGACACCAGATCAATGGCTTCCAATAGTAGGAGACCTGAGTGGATGGGGAGGTGCCTGCAATCAATCCATCAATAATGGCTGTTCCCTTGGGGAGCAGTATAATCTAATGAGACACACACACACACACACACACACACACACACACACACACACACACACACACACACACACACACACACACACACACCTCCCCCGTTATCTGACTTCTTCCTCCTTTCTGCCTTCTCCTTAAGCTTCTCTTGGATCCTTTTCTTCTTGTCCCTTTCTTTCTGCCGAGCCCTGTCCTCTTCTAGAGTCTCTGCACGGCTCTGTCACTCAATCTCCCCCTCACCCATCAACATCTCCAAAATTCCAAGGGGACTGAGCACACAAAGGCGAGGAATGCAGCCAGGCTGGAGTGGAGGTGGAGAAAACGATGACGGACAGGGAGCTGAGGCAGTTGTTGATGAGGGGCCGACAGATTGATGGTGCAAGGACAGGATGGATTGGGGTGAGCGAATGAGCCGTCGTATCTCCAGCACCCAGATGACCAAATGAAACCGTTCCAATATTTACAATTACACAGCAAGTGTTTCAATAAACTACGCGTCTTTACGGCAATAGGAAACCGGTTCCCAACATAAAAATGCTGACTTGCTTACTTACAAGTTATGACGTTCGTAGGCCTAGCACCTATTGCTCAGTAGAGGAGCCTGATAAAGTCTTACAAAACAAAATATCTATCCCACACCACCATCTGCAAAGGCCACCACCACCATTTTCAAACGGTATTACAAAGGTGTCTTGTTCCAATTAACACATCATCGACAGGTAGCTCTACAGATGGGCCAATTACTGATAGCCGCAGCTCCAGAAAGACCCTCAAACTTGTTTGCATAAATATGAGATCACGGTCTACTAAACCTGCACTGATAAATGACTGGATTCTTCAGCACAGATGGATAGAATTACTTTATGTAATATGTGGCTGAAAACATGTTTTCTTACCATTAAATGAAACTTCCCCACCCGACCAAACCAATGCCCATGTAGCTTGGGACATTAAACAAGGTGGACTCCTGTGTTAAAACCATCTCCACACTGCTGACTCTCTTAGCAAACTGTTTCAGATGTGTGTAGGTGTGTACACGCAGTAAGATTTGTGTACATGCACATATTCATCGGTGTATGCGAGCAGTTTTATTACTGTACAATCAAGAGTTTCACTGTTGCGTGAACTTGATATTGCTGCTACTTACGCTTTCACAATAACCGAAACATAAAAAAGTAAAAGCAGTGTTTGCTTGCTGCACTAAAGGGGAATCATTTGGCGATCTTTGCAACAAACTACGTGTTTTCATCATCTTGAGTTGGTGCATTCAATTTCAGATGGCCAACATAAAATCATAAGGGGGGAAAACATGATATGCAGCCACAAGCCTCCATCTACCGTTTAGATGGATACATGTCGTTACCGTGGAAACAATGACTATTCCTGAAGACCCAGTTATCACCATTGCACCCATCACACATATAGAAACCTACAAAGCATTAAGAACAAGTGACCCATGAGATTTAATATGGAGCTTTCAGGAATCAATAATATCGTGACTTGTTTACAGTCACCTTTTGTGTATGTGACACATCGCAAAATGAGAAACAACAGAAGAACACTTATTGAAATCACTGGAGTCCTATTTCTCAGAAGTAGATCCTCTGACAAATACCTGGAAAAAGCTTCAGATATCTTCTATCAGTGCTATCTGCATCCTATGTGTCATGAACAGCTCAACACTCCTCGAGGTGAAACGCACTCATACAAGCAAGGCTGTAGATTACATAAGACGTCGGCCAATTGGAAAACCAATCAATATTATTGATCCACACAGGATACTGGTTCTTCCAAGAGGTCTTCATGGAAAGGATCCTGTTTCCTCTCTGTTTGCCTTAGCCTTTACCTTCCTCTCTCTCTCAAACCTATCATTCAACGAGCTGGAAGTAATGTGATGATAATATTAATTTTATTCGACTTATGAGACAAAAAGGCACCATGCAAATCACAGGAAAACAGCTACTCCAATAAACATGTGGTTCTTGAACAGGCTGGCCATTTTACAGCCATGTCATAGACTGGACACGACGGATATCCTCACACATGCAAGAGCACACCAGAAACCTCTGGCATACACGTGACGTTAATGTGAAAAACAACTCAAAAAGATGTGAAATAGGCAAGGTGTCACGCTGACAAAGCTGTAAATTCCACACAGAAGGCCCTGGAGGGAAGGCTGTAAGGCAGAGGTGACTCACCTAGAGGATTTATTTATTACACATCAACATGTAGCACGCTCTAACAAAATATACAAACATGTTGACGTGCATGCCAAAGGCTCAACAGACCACATACAGGCACACAGAGTGAAATGCTAGTAGTGACGTGCTATCGGAGAGGGGCTGGAACAAACATGCCTTCACCAGCTCTGTAACTGAGCGGGAGGGCTCGGCTACGTTGGGGGGAAGTGAGTTATTGTATTTCATTAGAGCACCGGATGTTTCTCATTCACCCTCTCTGCCCATTACTCTCCTCCATTATGAGTGTGCACTTAGACACGCCCACATATGTTGGGGTGTTTCCACGTGTGACCGAAAATGCCTCATCATAAACCAAAGCGATACTTCCAGAAGAATTTAGGGATTATTTTTGTTCACGTTTTGTTTTTGCTGCTGCCTTATTTCCACTGAAAAGCATTAAAACATGCTGAAATGATGAGTTGATTGATCGATTAGAAAAATCAACAACAATTTTGACAATCCATTTGGAGATTTGCTGATCTTGGCTGCTTTATATCACTGGAAAATTACATTAGGTTATTCACACTTTTTTCTGACATTTCACACACTACAAATGTAACCATTATATCCTATAATAATTGACAAATTAAATCAAGAGTGAAAATAATTGTTAGTTGCAGGCATACTTTCAAATATATAATATTGCTGGTGCGCCAGTCAGATAGTGCCAAGAACCATAATGTACAAATCATGGACTAGTAATTCCAGTAACATCAGCAATTTATCTTTGCTTAACACAACAGCAGAATAGTTAAAACATTGTGGAAAGTGTCTGATTTCATGGGTAATTATAAATTACAAAGTAGCAGAGACACACAAGCCCCGAAAACAACAGGAACATTACATTTATTGATGTGTAATAGCATTAATACATCAACAGACATTCATATTGTAATCTGCTGCTCATCTATAACTTGTAACACGTTCTGGCTCGGCAAGAGCACAACACTGAAATCTTTAAGGGAAACATTCAAAATATGTGCCTGGCCTTGTGCTCACACAGTGTGCAGGCAACGGTAGGATCAACCCTCGATCCTCCCTCCCTCCAGTCCTCCCCTCCCCTTCCCTCATAGGTACTGGGAACTGGGGGAGAGGGCATGAGCTCAACTAGCCAGTAAAATCACTGTATGCAGCACTCACTGCCTGCTTACACAGCCCAGTGGGGGGAGGGGACAAGGGCCATGTAATATCACACTGTGGTGCCAGAAAAACCGGGGCTGCTCTGAGAACTGTGAAAGCACATTCTCTCAAAGAACTTAACCACGTTTTGCTTAGATATTTGTGATGGTCATGTCTAAATGCCTTTTCTCAACAGTTTACATCTTACTCTGTGCCTTGTAGGGATGGCTGATATGATGGTTAACCCTTAGTGTCTCTGCTATATATTCAGGGCAGGCTATGTAGCAAATCAGGGCTTGATTCTTGCTCGATCTCGTGAATTCCCGCTGCCTCGCAAGGTAACATGACTTGGGCAGCAGGACTGCTCACTACATTCTCATGTGATGTGGGAGCGACAGTCAAAGGCGGTAATGCACCTCTTCCTCGTTTGTGACATGCAAGAAAAATGGATTTCACCAGTATGTCACAATTTGCTTTGCAGTGCCTTTCAAAGTCACGGCTTGCATGACTTGAAACTCGACCTACAACTGGAAATGAATGGATTGTTTTTGCAGGAACAAAAAAGAAAATGTAATTGAATGTAAAACACACGGGGGAAAGTCATTTGATATCCCACAAGACAATGTGCATTTTTGACTGTTATTTTGTGTCACTCTTTACGCTCACTGTCATCAGGCATCACTAGTTAACACAGTACTCGATCCTGATTAATCAGGCTAACATACTTGCAGCAGATAATAAGTGCATTTATCTTCAAAATCAAACAATTGAATTTCACATTAATAATAATTTCAGATGCACAAGGAACTGAAATTAATTAAATACACAACTTTAGAAAGATAATACTGTTAGTGACTCATTCAAAAGTAGGAGAGATGTGAGTTTATTTCTAGAGATGAGATCAGACTCTGTTTCCTCTGGGATTTTATTTTCCGAGAAGCAGTGGAAAGGAGCTCAGGTTAGCAGGATCCGATCTGTCTGTTAAGAAGAAACTGTTGAGAAAATGATTCTAAACCTACAGAAAGAAAATCTATTTCTGTTTAAGGCTGCTGGAAAAGTGTTTGCATCAGTTGATCATCTGTTGAAAGGACATTGTGTTTCCAAGTTACATTTTTAGAGAAATTGCTTGAATTTTAAAAGATATAGACCTTTTCTGTTTTTTGTTTGACTACAGGGATTAAATGTGCAGACAGACTACTTTTCGTAATACCTGTCTCTGTCTGGTCTTTCTTGCACTGCTTGTCAACAGACAGAAGCAAGACTTGTCAGAAAGGTGTGGATACAAACACACACACACACACACACACACACACACACACACACACACACACACACACACACACACACACACACACACACACACACGCACACACGCACATTCCTTGAGGCTGATGTCAGATGTCAGTGTGTTTAACAGCTTGGGCCAAAAACATTTTAGAAAGGCGGTTTCTCTTGAGAAATGGACAAATGCTGCTTGAAGGAATCATCTGAATGCACTTTTGACACACCCTGCTTTACACTCACTTAATTATCTATAATTTCACTTATAAGATGTCCTGTTCATCTGCTGCTCACTGAGCAGCAAACTGAAACATTTGGGGCAAAGGTGCCTTGCTTAATGTCATTTTAAAGGAAGTAACTAGTCATTCATAACTCTGTTAACTCCAGTTAAGAAAAAATGTAGATATTGCATTAAGTCAAAAAAGTGGTACTGTACAAGTTGTTTTTAATAAATACTTCAAAACCATAATAACGAAAGCAGCAGTTTTCCACTGAGCAAATGCTGGTTTTATTTTCTGTTGAGAAAAGCCTTTATCAGACAGATTAAACGTGCTTTTGAGCCCTCAACAGGACATCTGGTCAGCAGAGCTGCATCACAAATCATGTTGAAATTATGGAGAACCTTTAAATTACAAGTTAAACTCATGTCAGATACAACTGCAAAGCATTTGAGAATTGAGATTTGATGGCAAACATGACTCTCATGCCTCATTCCAACACACTAGGCGGAAGCAGGTGTTAGCAGGCTTAAGAACTCACACAAAACGATTTCTTCCTCTGTCAAGAAAATATATACAGTGATCACATTGTGGAGCTGTCTCTGAGGAAACCCGCTTCAACATTGTGAATCTGTTGTTGCTGGGGTCGAGAGCTGGGGAGGGGCAGGACGATTTGCAAAGTTACTTCACTTATGAACGGCCAAATAGACATCACCAGCGCTCAACTAGTCTAGTACGTCCAAGCTGGATAATCTGTGGAATACCCAATCCCAACATAACCAGCAATCCCAGGAATACCATCTGCCAGACAAAGCTCCTTTTATGGAACTCACTGACACCTACTCTCATCTTTTCCAAACACCCTCCATATCTTCTTCACATACAGTTTTTTCCTCTTCTCTCCGTCCCCTCCGTCAACCTTTTCTCTACATTGCTATTTTCCTTCCTCCTCCATCGCCGCTCCGCCCTCTCGTGGCAACCCCTGTTGGCTTGTTGCCACCGACACAATGCGCACGCGGACATGCCTGCTGATGTTTTGAAACTCTGCCAGATGCAACATGGGGGGCGGTGGCTGTAAGCCAGCGATCTGATTGGACGGCCCCACAGCGGAGAAGGAAAACAAACCACAGTCAGCTGGCCTCCTTACACAGCGAGCATGTGACTGACTGTCCTGTGCTTAATACTTGAGCAGTAAAAAAAAAAAAAAAAGGGAGCGAGAGAGAGCGCGCGCAAAGGGACTGAAAGGGTGGGAGAGATGGCTGTTGATAAAAATCAAGGGAAAAAGGAGTTCAACAACAATAAGACAGTGAAGAAGAGCAACATGAGAAGGAGCCACAGCGTTGAGCAAATGATAGATGAAACGGAGAAGCTGTGCTGTGTTGCTGAGACGTAACGAATGTACATATCCGTGCAGTCACAAACCAGCTATTCTTAAACAACCCGCATGCTTAATGACCATGAATCCATGACAACAAGACTTCCTTTTAACCGCCTTCTACCACTCACACATCAAGCTCTCATTGTTGTCTTTACGCTACATATGTCAATGAAACATTATCAGTGAAAAAAGAAAACAAAGACGGAACAGTCCAAACAATAAAACTATATTTACTGAACACTTTGATTCATAGATTATCATTATGCTGCTATATTGCCCGGCAAAAATTATATAAGTTTTAAAACAACATTGATGAGGACATGTTTCAGGTACCAGTGAGACAAAATACAATCCAAGGAAGTCGGTTTGAGCACTAGGTCCATGTGTTTGAAGGTCTGTCAGACACCAAAATGAAAGATTTTACAACATTGGAAAGTTGTCTCTGAATAGTCCTTGTGCAACAATCACCGTCCTACAAGTTAAGCACTACCAACCCATGATAGATGATGAAAGACAAATGGTTCATCCAATGAACAAAGGGGCTGTGCTTTTCCACCCAGTGCTGCTGTCTGTCAAAGCATGGCTTTATTGCAATGTTTTACACAAATGAGCCAAGCTTTAAGAGCCTGTTAGTCAACATTGCAGCCAATCAAAACAGATGGCTACTGAAGACCGCCCAAAAAACTACAAGCCAGAATCTAAATCGGTACAGCAGAAAATGGTTAGCAAAACTGTTGCGCTTCAACTTGCAAATACACTAGTATGGTCCTTTAATGCCATCATGACCACAGCAACTGGTCTGAAGCTGAAGAGCAGAACATATCCAAACTACAGCAAGTGTACCAACTGTTTACCTCAACTGTGGACAAACTAGCAACTTTTGCCTAACATTAAAAAAAAACATTTATTGGGGACAAATTGTGGCTGGAAGCTGTGTAGTGTCCCCCAAATGAGGCCGAGAGCTTTCACGTTAAATGTGTTAATAGTACAATCCTGTTGAGTGAGGTCAAATAATGGCCAATTAAAACCCCATTTGTGCCCGACTACTAAGAAGGAAGTGGCAGGTTCAAGCTTTTGCATGGGTTTTAAATCCTGTTGTCAAAGAGAATGTGATAAATGCCTTCCTTTCTATCCATTAAATTTATATGGCCCAAAGTCCACAAATGGACATCAAAGCTGGGACACACACACATACACACTCCCCCCCTTAGCCTACATGAAACACATTCACAACACACAGGAAACAGGGAATGCGCTCTAATTACTGGGCACATGTTGCACATTAAAACCCTGGAAGTCCAACTTCATATAATCCAATTCTGCTGGCTGTGTGGAAACACACACACGCACTAAAATCCTCTTCAGAGGATAACCACCTGCAGATGGGAGATGCTCTTAGAAAAGAAAACGCTACCGCCACACACTCACAGGGATACTTCCAGGAGTGATGAAATGTAATCACTTGGCCCTCAACAGCAACAGCTGCTAAATCACGTTGAGGAGACTTTCTGCATCCATAATGTCCACTGTCTCTGACACAGAGCAGACAGAGAGCGCTGATGAGAAAGGCAGGAGACGGCAGAGGAAATACCCAGTGTGAGAGAGAGAGAGGGAGAGAAGGAAAAAAGCAAACCCAGGAGGTATAAACTCAAGTTACAGGAATTCCTCTGGCCTTGTATCAGCGTCAGTGTTGGGTTCGGTTTCCTTACAAACATTCTCTGCAAGCGAACTCCAGACAGGGGGAGTAAAACTGGTGATTCACAAAGCCATATGTTTTAAATGATAGCCTTCCTCTGCAGAACTCCACAATAAAGCAGTAAAGTTTTACCAAGAAAAGCAGAATTGTGGAAATGTGTGACCAGCTACAATTAAATCCCAAGACCTCCCACTGCAACTGGTCATTGCACCTTTAAAGCTACACAAAAACGGCCCCTGAGGAGATACAAGAGCAATGGCAGGCCGTCTACCTGATTAGTTCAACTTCACCTCATCCTTATAAACACGATGCATTGTAGCGGCTCATTGCCCGGCAACCATTTTCTGTCCACTCTCAGCCTGCTCCGGTACACCCACCACCACCTCCACCACCACTGGTATATAAAGACTATTATTTGTGTGTGTTGCTGAGACGCCATGCGCGCACACAGCCAGGCACGCTGTCATGTTGACAACAATTCAATCTAAAGCACAGAATGGCACATTGTAGGATTATCATATCATTAGGTGTCTCTCAGATGGAGCTGCGTATGCATCTCTGTGTTGGAGGGTGACATCACAGCAAGCCAAGGGCAGTCCATTGATGTAATCCAATTTTCCATTTCCACTCCACACACACAACGTGGGACCCTCTCTGACTGCCACTGCTTGAGATGAGTAACAACTGACATTCATGCTGTTTAAGTAGGCTAACGTATTCACTCATGTGTGCACATACCCTTTACATTCTTATCAGTGGGGAACTGGACTGCCGAGGCCCAAGAAGCCTTATCTTCCAACTGAAACTCTTCTTTTTTCCACCAATCCTTCTGTTTCCATCATTTGAGAGTCAACATAACTCGACAATTTCTGATAGCTTCTATTACCGAATGATCTTCAATTGAAGTGTGCGCTCTAACAATGGGTTAAGCAACATTATTGATGTATCTGTGTGCAGAGAACTGGGAGAAGACTCAAGCCAAAGCAAACAAAGGTGATTTTCACTTCCACAGTCTGCATATGGAGAGAAAAAACTCCTCTCTCCATTACAGCTGAAGTTAAATATGAAGTGAGAGATTTTGCATATCCCTCCCTGTCAAAGTATCAGCATGCCTGTTTTTCCAATATCAGGGTCTCCCAGGTTGTGAGGGTGCAGCAAAACTGAATCAAGCACTATGTATGTTACATGCTTATATAGAGGCTGCCTACATTTAGCCAGCACTGCCCCACTGTCAGGTGAAATGAAAACTGTTGTTATTGAGAAAGTAAAGCCCTTTGAGGCAAATTAGTGATTTGACTATACAAAGTGTCCCTACCTAAAAACTACTGGCTACGGTGCAGTCTTAATTTGAACTGGCTTGAACTGGGACCTCCAGAACACAGAGCTGTGAAGCTGCACACCATGTCAGCCTGTGCAGCTATCATTTGCTGAGTCTGATACACTGTCGAGCTGCATCGTTCAGTCAGATATCATTAGCTTAGCACAGTCAGACATGACTTACCCGTTAATCTTCACTATTGCCAGAGGCTGCAGCACAGTTACCATCTAAGATTTCATTTCAGAATGTCAGGCTTGACTTAGAGTAAAAGTCCTTTTTTATTCCAGATGACATGTCATAGCAGGAATAGCACAGGTGTAGTTAATAATGCTAATTATGGATCCACCATATATTGAACTAATGTGCACAATACAAAGGCCCTGAAACTGGAACACCTAAGTGTAACAAAGCCATTGTTAATGTTAATCAATTACACCTGTGCTAAATTTCTTCTTGTTGCACACTTTTCCCAAATCATGAACACCGCCTCAGACGATGTGTTTCTGAGCCAACAAAATTCTTCTTTTTTAAAAAATTTTTATTCTAGTACCCCTTTTCAACACGGGGAGCCGAGCACTTCCACAATTACCTAAAAAAAACAACAACAACACTTCTTCGCTGTTAAGGTGTTTCAGCAGTAACCATCGTCACCACCAATCTCCTGGGAGGGGAGAAATTCCTTGGATGGATTATGTAAGACTGCAGAGGGGACAGACTCATGAAAAAAAAAGCTCTGCTACATAACTCACACAACAATGTCCTCTCATATTGGTACACCATGCTGAACTCAAAGAACTAGCTCAGACAAAGGCAGATGTAGTGCCTTTGTGTTCTTTTAAGAGTTGCACTTGAATGCACAGCGAAGGCTACAGCTGATGGCCAACTGACTGCAGACATGCAATGTGTGCTCTGGGCTTGCATGAGAGGAACTGAAGGAAATACAGTCGGTAGTCGATGTTCCAAAAACAGAAAACAAGCTACAAAGGGCACTGAACATAGAAGCCGACTACAAAATAAAAAATAAAAAATTTCTGATGATAGAAGAGAAAATCATCATCAAATCAGAAAAAAATCCCTTCTTGCATGCAACAGAGCAGCAAAGGAAGGTCTCTGCTGTCCCCTTTCAGTAACCAGTTCCCACAACCCATAAAACTAGATGACAGAAATATCTGCTTTGGGCTTTGCTGAACAATTGCATTCAAAATAGTAACAAGGTTAATGTTCACACAGCTGTTTGTGACAGTACAAACTTTCTAAAACAACCAGTTTCGACACAATATTGTTTAAATATGTCTCTCCTGAAGACATTCATAGATTTGCAGATATTCAACTGTCCAACAGACAATTCTGATGGAGTATAAAAATCCCTAAAAAGGACCCCTACACAAACTTTGAAATAGAAACTTGTGCATTAAGTAAATTTGTATTGGATAAGCAAACTGGGGATTAACAGAGCAAAAAATGTATGAAAATCCTGAAAAGGGTCAAAACTGGTCTGGTCAAACTGGAACCATTTTAATATATGATGGATGTGGAGCTGGGTGATGGACGCTGACTCTGCTTGCTCAGTGCTCGTTGGTAAAGGCGAGCCTTCTCCTGTGTCATTCCCTCCCCCAGGGCTGAAGCCCAGTGAGTGAGTGAGGTATTACTGGGAAATGAAGCCTTTACTGGAAAACTGAACCCACCTATTTACTGGCAATGGACGGGGGGGTGTACGGGGTGGGGGCTCATGGAAAAAAAAAAATAATTAATTGGATTTCTGAACTGGGCCTTTGTGACTAGGTGCTTAATTAATGTTCTGAAAACTGCAGACAGAATTACTCATTTATTAATATTAACGCATTTTAATGTACATTCAGCACATTTTAACAAATGCTAAGTAACCTTGAACCTGAATTTACCAGTAAACAAACATTTGTCTGAAAGCTGGGGTAAAAAAAGGAATGAATGGTGGATGTTTATTAAACTAGAAACTCAAGAAGATTTCAACACAAGCTCACCTTGTGTTGTTATTTGAAAGCTGGTTGGCAAGCCATTGGAAAAAATAAACCCCACTACAAGCCATCCTGCTTCTTTTTCAAAGCCAATACTTTACATTTGATTCACTCTGTATCCTCTGTGGCACGCGCACAGAACCAACGTTCAAGATAACTTAACCAATGCCTCAAATTGTTTATGGCTACAATCCAGTAAAAACAAATAAAATTAAAAGCACAGCCTATAGCATCCAGTAGGCTTATCAAAATAATTTAAAAAAATAACAACAAATACCAAAAATGACAGAATTGGAAATGGGCATAAAAGTGTGTCCTAACCCAAACGTAGGTGTAAACATTAAACAACTTAAAATCATACAAAAACTCTATTAACTAGCGATGGGTTGTACCGTGCCGACGCTTTAAAGCATGTCGAGAAATCCCGGAAGTGTTTAGTGAAGCGCGTATCGACGCTTGTGTTTTTTACAGCGAATGACGTCACTGATGACGTTCGAAGCCTCGCTGGTTCAGGAATTGTTTCAAGTATCGGTGCGATTTATGAACATATATATACCGCAATGGATTCACTCACACTTCGTGGGTTAGTGTTGGCAATTTGTTGGTTTGTGTGGGACACAGAGGTGCATTTTGTTATACTGCTGCTTATTTTGATGAAGCCTGTGAGAAAGAGAAAGTTTTCCCCCATGTTGAAACATTTTGATATGATCTCTCCCAATAAAATAAGTACACTTTCAGTAACATTATTACATGTGTTATGTTTGTTATGCAATGTGAAGTGTTTGTTGTGTGCTAAAGAATTGGGGTACAACAACAGCACCTCATCCATGCTGAGGCATTTTTGTGCTTTGCATGAAAATAAAGAGGAGAATGTGGCTGGAAACGGCCCATATTTTGTTTCTGAATAAAAATGAAGTCCTTAAGTTGCACAATCAAATTCACTTGATAAAATTACCTATAATATATCTGGCTGTTTAACAGTCTTTGACCAGCTGGGGGGGTTTGTGTGCACATGAAGCCTCGAGAAATTAACCTTTTTGTGAACCGTTTGGCTGGAAGGCTTCAAGAAGCTTCATCCCACCGTCACTACTATTAAGTAAATGTTTTCTGAGTGCAGAAATGCCCCCAGCGTGTTTGTTCGGACTCAGAGCTACACATTGTTCAATCTGGTGAGAAACACTGAATGTAACCATAACTTTGTAAATATTTTTAATTTACATACTACTTTCTTCTCATGTTTCCACTGTATTGGTACAAGACAAAATGGTTAACTTCCTAAGCTATGTGCTTCCTCGCATTGCTTTTCTTATGCATGTAAGTCCCATCAGTGTGCAAATATATTGGCAACTGCCGGTTGTTGGGCTGACAGTGGCCGGTTGGAAAATTTTAACGCATCACCCAACCAGTGGGTGCCACCAGCATGTTCTCTGAGCTTCAATTAACAATAGCCTCTTTCACACATTAGTTTCACTAGTCACACGTGCGGCTACTTTCAGGAGGATTTCCATCTTGCGCCTCTTCACACATGCCATGACAATGCCAGAACATATGGGGCAAGGGAGAGTCCAGCAGATGGTGATAATGCAACACAACTGCCAACAAACTACTCAGAAGCAGAAGAGGAAGATTGGGCAAGGTTAACGTAGCACGTGTACATGGTGGAAGACAATGAGGTTGAAGGGTGGAAGACTGGGTCTTACATTGCTTGTTAGTTATCAAACCACCTGCGAAAGCATTGGCAGGGCAACCTAAAACAAGCTGCAGATTCAAATACAGCATCAGTGGAGTCTTAACGTGATCGTCCCTGCAATGTTACGGTTTTCATTCACAACGCAGCCATTTCCCTGAAATATTACTGGGTTCTGATGTGGGGAATTGGCGGTACAGGTTTCCCTGAATATCGATCCCTGCTCTCCTTCACACATGACATGCAGGAAATGTTCCTGAACATGTCAGGGATAGACTGCATGTGTGACAGGAATTAATGAATGGCATCCTGCCAAATCTCCAGTGTTAGACACACACTACTGTAACTTTAAAGATTAATGTGTAACTCACATCTGTTGATTGACCCTTCTCTAAACCCTGCTTTCCTTAGTTACTGTTGCTACATCTGTCAAGCTTTCCCTTCTTGAACTGCACATACAGTGGTAATGCGGTCAAACCTACCATCTAAATGCATAGAAATTTGACAGACTAGGTCTTCGATGGCTCACAGAAGCAAACAAAAGCAGGCTGAATCATTTCTAGAAGACGACTTTGGATTCTGTCGGCTAAAATGACTCTTGCAAGCAGATTTTATTACTGTAGCTAGTTAGTCCGTCTCCAGCTGACCCTTCAATGAGAGATATTTTAGAATAAGAACCTTGTAAAAGGGTATTAAATATGTACTTGATGGCTGTGCATGTTATAATGATAAAAGACTGAGGCTAAGCTACATGCCCAGAGCATAACATTAGCATCCTCATCAGCTAGCTCACCCCATTGCTGGAAAGATATATTTCCAATGTGACATGTAACCTCACAAAATAATATAGAGCAAATAACACGCAGATTGCCTTTAGAAGTAACGCTTGCTGACTCCTCTAGGCAGTAAGCCAATTAGCCAGACATGCTAAAATTTGTAGCTTAAGTCATATTAGATAAAGACAAATGTTGATCCACATGCCACTAGCTAACTGAGTGGGGCTCTTCCTAAATCCTCATGCACGCTGCATCAACATGTAGAGAAATGTCAGAGCTTGACAGGCCTGCTGGTGCCTAGTTACACTTACTAAGCAATGATTGGACAGTTTCTGTTCAGAGGGGTTTAGTGAAGGGTCAATAGGTTATGTGGGAAAGCTAACATGGCTTAAATTCAGTAATAGCACTACACTCTTTGATAAATTCAACCATTAGAGTGTACGTAAATATACTGTGTGATTTGCTGACGTAACGATCACACTTACAGATCTCATTTGGCCAGACCTTTCGGATAATGCACTTGCACAAAACATTTTTTACTCATGCTCTTGTGGCCAAGAAGTGTATTCTCCAGCAGCAGGAAGAACTTCTCTAAGCTCCTAGCCAGAAACCAGAAATGGCACAAAAATGACATTCCAAGAAGCCCTACTCGTGCTATTTGTTATTCTTCCTGACTATTTGACTAAACCAAGAAAAAGATGGTTTCCTGTTTAACACACCTTTGTAGTTTACTTTGTTCCAATCACATGGTTGGAAAAAAGAGCCTAGAGTTTCAACTGGTTTCCCATTGACAGAGAAAAGCTAAATCTCAATAATATGTCCATGGATAGGACTTCTAACAGTCATAGAAACATGTGTGCAGTTACTCCAGGGGCCTCTCTCTGCCCTGAATGGATGGTGTGGTACAGATTAACCAGACTCTGCATGTGTCTATGCTTACAAGTGTGTGTGTGCACGCAGGGTCTGTGCGTGTGTGTGTGTGTGTATAAATCCAGCTCAGCACACGTGCCTGTTTGTGTCCAGGGAAGTAGGTGAAGAGCCACTCAGCTCCCTTTGAACCTAAGGCCATATGGCCTCCAGTATGGTTCTATACTACACACATAATGCTATCACACTATAGGAGTGTGAGTGTGAGTGTGTGTGTGTGTGTGTGTGTGTGTGTGTGCACATTTAATATTTTATTACACAATACAACAGGACCAGTAGGGTGGGACATATAGAGGCCAAGACAGCCCAGTTGTGCATATATTTCCTATTCATTTCCAAAATGTGTTGATTATGTGAATGAACAGAAACAGCCCTTCTTCTGTCGGTCCCTGGTGCAGTGGTTCAAGTTTTATTCTTATGCTCTACTCACCTCATTGTCATGGTGTTGGCAGAAGCTCATGCGATCCTGGAAGAGGGAGAGCAGAGCAAAGTTGTTCTGCAGGGACTGCGCGAGGGACACCGACACCCCTGGCTGGCCTGAGTTGCTGTTTGCATTGACACGGCCCAGGTGGAGGCTGTCTGCCAAGCACTCGATGAAGTGGTCCTTGGTCAGCCGCACCCGCTGGTGTGCCCGCACACAGTTGTCACACAGATACTCCTGGCAGTCTAGGCAGTGGGAGGTGGCTGGGTTCTCCTCATCGCAGGAGCTGCACTGAGGCTCTCCCAGGTTATGAGGGTGCAGCAGGCCTCCATGAGGGTGATGGAAGCTGGAGGAGACTCCACCTAAACCTCCCCGGTGGTGGTGGCCGTTCTTGTTTTGGATCTGCTCCTCTGAGCTCACCACCACGTCCAGCAGGTTGCTGAAGAGGAAGTTGGAGGAAGGCAGGGAGTCTACCCCGGCCTCAGAGATGGACACCTTCTGGTCGCAGGTGGGGCACCGCAGCTTCAGCGGGTCCCCGGGACTGCGCTGGCCCTCTAGGCACTGCCTGCAGAAGGCATGGAGACACGGTAGGACGTGGAGCCTCCTGGTGGTCTGGCTGGAGGAGGATGAGGTATGTGAGGAAGATGAAGAGGTAGATGAACTGGAGGAAATAGGAGCAGAGGAGCCACAGAGCTCCTTGCAGAGCGGGCAGGTCTGCAGGTCCGACTCTGGAAACGAAGCCATCTGTAGCGTTACCGAAACACAGGCTAAGTCTACAACAGCAATGTGATTGAGGTATTGATTAGAGGACACATCGGCCCACTGTGTTGTGTAGAAAATTTAGTTGTATTTGAGGTAGATTCATGAGGTATTAAAGTCAACTTCAACAGTGAAAACGGTGCTCATCGACTTACAGATTTCTCTCTGTATTATATAACTTTGAACTAATGCAAAACAAGGAGGTAGCCAGTTCTTCCAAACACCTCTTCAAAGATTGTTTCTGGGGTAACAAAAACAAAAAGACTTAGGCTGTTAAGATCACATCAAATCAGTTGTGTAAGGCGTCTGTGGAGGGGTGGGCACATCCGCGTCATTCTTTCAAATAAGACCAACGAGATGACAATATACGATGTTGGCGCCTCTGTGCAGATAGATTGGCCGACGGAGCTGAGTTGAGGCTCATAAAATAAATCCGAAACTGGAATGACACTGGATGGGCGTCGAAATACTAGGGTCTCCGTTTCTCCTCCCCCACCGACTCAGCAACATGACTACGGGGCTCTGCGCTACAAAACAACACCTACAAAAGTAGCCTATGAGGGAATTTAGAATTTTCGTTTCTTTTCTGTTCTCCAAGTTAGGCCCGTGTTGTCGCTGTGGTGCTTCTCTCTAGTCCACCATTGGGGCCCGTTCAGTGGGCGTCGGGCGCAGCCAACGGACGGTTGGGAGTCGCAGCGCGAGCCTCGGACACCGAGAACGTTAAATTATTCATCAAAGCAACGATCTCATAGTGTGCCTCGGGTCACTAGGGCATCAGGCACAAACACACAGAGTCTCCGATAAAGCCAAAACATCAGACAGGACGTCTGTCACCAGCCTCTGTGGGTGATTTCCCCGGTCCACCTTGTGAAGAGGCCGCTTCCAGCTCTCCTTCCTCGTTGAGTCCGTCGGTTGGTCTCCCTCTGTGGCGCTCTGCGTGGAGGAATGCGCAGGGTCTTTTCCCCGGCAGCGTGGAAAACAGTGCCTCACAACCGGGAAAAACTCGGTCCAACGACCGTATGGACCTTAATTACGTCCCTTACTCCGTTGTTGTTGCCGTTGTTTCGACTCGGGCAAAATAACATTAACATAAACATGAGGCGTACGGTGTCGTGGACGCGGGTTGCTCTCGCTGCAGCTCCTCGAGCCACTCTCATCCAACTGAGGCAGAAAAAATGGACCCACTTCCGCTGTAGGGAGGAGAGAGGAGCGTGCGCCAAACGCTCGCTCCCGATAGCGAGGGAGGTGGGGTCGTGCGCGCGCAACTCTCACGGGCGTCAGTCAGTCGTGAGTGACAAGTGAGAGACAATATTTGCCGCCAGTGAAACATACATCAAATGTTTTAACAATGGAAAAAGCTAAAGTAAATGAAATGGTGCAAAACCCAAAGGCACTTATGTTTTATCAAATTTACTGTTCCCCATGGACATACAGCACATGAAGCTAATTATGACTGATGTTTGTACAGTTTAAACAGTTTAGAGAACCCCAGCCCTCCGGCTGGTGCACTGGTGGAGGTTAGCTAATGGCTACTGAAGTTACAGGAAAACTTAGAAGTTGTTGTCTTCAGTCAACGCTGTAGATAAGCTAGAGAAATTCCCACCATAATGAACAATACGTTTTTGCAGTATTGTGTGAAGCGATTAAAGTCTAGCTTACAATATGTTTTCATTTGCACTGAAGGTGACAGCGTAGTGTGTAAACAGTTAAATATTTCATTCTGCTTTGCTTAAACCACATTATGTATATTGACTAACTATTAACACATCCTCTTGTATTTTCTTTATACAAATGATTTCCTGAACTCTGAAAGAAAAAGGAAAAATGGCAGTATTCCACTGTTGGAAATGTATATATTCTCATTGATATGCATCATTTCTGTGACGTACAGCTCGGTATGGTGGAGCAAACAGTGGTCTGTGGACTTGTTTAGATGCAAAGCAGCTTATTGGTCTGCATGTGATACGTACAGTCATCCACACATTCGAGTGGCTGAAATCAGAAAATATGTTGGATATTTGCTTGAAAAATCACTGAGGTAATCAGTGGATACAAAGAAGGTGATGATCTTTGCTGAAAGGAGGATAAAATGATGGACTAGGTCAATAATAAAATGAAAGGTTACACAAGCATTGTAGGAAAGCAGTATATGGAGCAGACCAGTCAAAACTGTGGGGTAAGGTTGTTATCTAAGTGAGATCATATGAGACACTTGACAAATTTAATTTGACACACGGGTCACAAATGTTACTCCATTAATCTCAAAGGTTAAAGGAAAGAACGGTGACTCGGACAAAAAGGGGAGGCAGCGGCTTGATTTACAGCAACCTTGCAAAGCGATCAAAGTAACAGAGGGCAGATAAAAGGATGAATCACTTGAAAAGATGCCAGAGGTTATGTTGATATGTCAAAGTGAGAAAACATTCCTGGTGAAGGAGCACCACAGAAGGCAGTGTGTTTCACACCAGCCCTTCAGGAAGCCACCGCAGGCAGCCCATGAGTCCTTATGACCCCGGCTGCAGAAGTCCTCCTTTCTTTGAGTTAGAAGGAGAATTCATTCTGTCATATGATGAAGCATCAGCCGAAAATGATGCATGGCTTGGTCGGGAGGGCAGGCGAGGTTGCTGAAGGGCTTGAGGCGACGGGGTGGGCTGAACATGATTGAGATAGCGTTGCTTGGAGCAAAAACAAGAAAGATCAGAAAAAAAATCACACAGTGTCTGTGTCAGGATCCTCTCTATCCCTGGATGACCCACACACTGGCGCCAGCAATTTTCCATTATTTACAGCACATCATCTGACTGAATGGTGCGGGACTTCCCTTGAAGTCCCTCTGTCTAGAGTTACACTGTAAATGTAGCTGCAAGCAGATATAGAGTATTTTGTTAGTTATGAACGTACAGAATTGGACAAGTCAAATACTGACCTCCAAAAGAGGAGTTACGATTGTTAACAACTACATTTTAAAGCAATTAGTAAATGTTTATATACTGTTTCTACACGCTAAATTAAAGGGGCCTTACTGGCACACGCCTCTGGACAATGTTGGCATTCATGTGTGCAGACCACGTGAAGCGCTGCCAGGCCTGCTTTTACTCCTACATGTCCCCAACTTGTTAGAGCAACGAGCGGGACGACACATCATAAAGACACAGGATAAAACGTTAGATTGAAATAATGCGTTTTTAGTATGTGTGTTTCTTGTGGTCAACAGTGTAATCTCTCATTTCTCTCTGGTCATCTCAGAGTTGGAATTGTTGCTGCAGCAGCTGGGTGACTGTTTCACATGAGAACCAGACTGCCGCTAATCAGCCTTTACAATTCCTCTCACCACAGTCCAGTACTTCCCCCTGGTGGTTCAGTTGTTCTGTGACAGGCAGCTCATGCCAACCACATGCAGCTCCTTAATAAGAGACCACATCAAATGAGAAAGCACAAATAATTTTCCTTTGAATTTTCCTTTTGTGTGACAATGGCTGAGTGACTGTTCTGTTTTCTCACTTCTTTATAACACTGAAGGTTTGAGCAGCGTCATCCTTAAACCAGATAACACTGTGCTGTTGAATCAACAGGAAGTTAAACTGACTTCTGCTTTATCAGTTGACCATCCCCAGGCTGTCATGGTAACTGGTAACACTATTATTAAAAATAGTGTATGCTGTGTTCGGCTTGAGTAATTGCTCTACAGAGGTGAGAAAAGCTCCATGTCAGTGCAGCTCCCATCGTTTGTAGTAAAGGCTGCAGAGGCTAATTATGTGCCAGCTGGACATGAAAGCACAAGGTGGTTATCTTTAATTAGAGCGCCATCATTAGTCCAACCGTGACTGCAAGGATCGTCAGGCATGTGCAAAAGTGCAACCAGACCTGTCAGCTCTGTCAAAGTCATGCATTATCAGTGCAACGTGCCAAAAGGTTCAGCCCTTAAACTGATTGGTTGCGGTGTGGAATCTGCCCTTCCCAGTCACTGACAGCTGATTACCTTCAGGGCTGCTAGGAAACTGGTCTCTCTTCTCCAGAGGTATGAAGTGAGAATGCTTCAAATATGGATGTTGCTGCAAAGAAACTACAAACTGTGAGTCGTAGATGCTTCACACACACAGCTCAGAAGATCTACACAGTCACATTTTCAAGGTAGCGGCCAAGATAAGTGTCACCAATTCAGTATCTGACCAAATGTGGAATATGGTCCCAATCTGCCTGTCTGAGTTTTGCTGTTGAAAAATGGCCAGAAAAGTGTTTCTGCAAAAACCTTTTGGATATAAAATGTCATCACTGGCCAAAAACATGTTTTGTGAGGTCACGCTGACCTCTGACCACCAAAATCCAAACAGTTCTTATATAAGTCCAAGTTAACATTTGTGCCAAATTTGAAGAAACGTCCTCAAGCCCGTCCTGAGATCGCATTCATGAGGATGGGACGGACAACCTGAAAATATGAAAATATGAAGAAACACGAGAGTTTTTTAGAGTAAACTTTTTTTTTTTTAATAAAAACTTCATACAAACAAAATGTAAATCACAGCTCTTGAACGAGCAACAATCAAGGTTTTGACAATCAGCAATATAAAACGGTAACATAATACTGTTATTAAAGACTAAACACAATTACAGATATATACCTATATACACTCAGATGTTATTTACATTTTCGGTATCAACAAAATCTAATAACCCTACAAAATGATGCTGGACTTATTTTTTTCAAATAGTCAATCACACAAACACTGAGTGACATCAATCAAAGACAAAACAGCTAAAAGAACTCCCTGGAAACAACAAGCAAGTAACAAAAAAATCCCTTTGCAAAAAACAAAGTCGAAGGTTCTGGTGTTGCTTCTTAATCAAAGCGAAGTTGAAATAGTAGTGTTGCAGACACACAGCCAACAGAGAGGCACATGCATTTGTTTTTCCTGATTTCATGGGTTGTTTCCCCAGAGTCAGCTGAAGGGAGAGTTAAGGACTTGATGGGCCGCAGTTTGGTTCAGTGCGCCCACACCTCATTGGCCCACAAGTGATTGTGTCGGAGCCAGCGTCGGGCAGAGGAAATGTCGAGCCTGAATACTTGCTCCTGCGAGGAGTTAACTGCTGTGTAGCAAACGATTAGTTTAGGCTGAGGGATACAAGCAGCGGAGAGGAGGCGGCTGCCGGCCGAGAGGTACTCGCTCTCACAGCTCTGAGTCCTGGAAGAGGAGGGAGCAGCTCATGTACATGCACATCACATGATGCAGGCGAGGATCCCACACATGCAAACACACACACCTTACCTTTTGAGAGTGATGCTGAGGCAGCGACTGGTCATCTCTGAAAGGTGGAAAATGGCCATTGCGTTGACAGTGATAAACATCTCTAAGGCGAGCGCCAGCTCCACCTCTCCCAGTTGACTAGGGACCATCAGTGTCATGAGGCCAGGCGGAGCGGACACAGCTGGGTAGCATCCCACGCTCAGAGAGTCTGATCAATATGAGTGGAATCATGAGGAAGTCAAAGTCATTCACTTTTCTAGTCTTTGTGTTAATAATATGTATTAATATAAGTGGAGCATGCCGATAAAGCAGAAAGTGCTACTTACGTCTGAAGACTTCCCGAGCTCGGAGCCAGAGGTTTTGCTTGCCCAGTTTGAGTAAAAGTATCTGCAGCACAGCGCGGTCAAGAGCCAGGTTGTTCGAGAGCATGAAGTCCACTGTGTCAGAAGCTACAAGAAGTGCCTGCCTGTCCACAAACACTTGCAGGTGAGAGTTGAACAGAGGACGGTACCTGGAGATACTGATCAAGTCTGAGGAAAAAGACACACAAACGATTACAAGCAAACATGCTGAGGGCATCACCAGAAACACACCTACAGCTGCTGTGCTCGCCTATGAATATTCCCTCTGTGCTAAGAACACTGCTTCGCCCAAAGTCTGAGTCATTCAAACTCTTGAGAAATGTTTGGAGAGTGTCGTTGGACTTCTGTCATTCACAATGACGAGTCAAAGTCTTGGCACTGTCTGACATGTGTCACTGAACCTCAATACACAGGTATATAACGGCATATTTGATCTAAAGTAAGAGAAGTTGGGGTTTTTAACATCACAGGCAGCAAACAGGTTTTGTTCTTCTTCTCTCACCGTTGGGCTCTTTGATTCCTGGGAGATTCCGGAGGACATCCAGTGTGTCTCTGTGACAGGTCTTCTCAGCCAAACGTATCAAGACACGAATCCGACTCTCCAGATCAGCAGGCTCGCACGGCCACGAGCACGAACTCAGGAACCATTCGTTTTCTGAGAAGAAAACCAACAATGCTCAGAAGTACAACTGCATTTGAGGAGTGAAACTGTGCATGAGGTCAGCTAAGCCGATCAGGGCGACCTGTTCACTCCGGGGTCAGAGCTGTTACCTCGGAGTGTGTTTAGAGCTCCCTCCACGCTGCCACTCAGGAGGAAGAGCTCAGTGGCCACGGTGACCAGGCAGCAGCGTGAGGCTCCATTCTCATTCCCAAACAAACCCTTCAGCGTGGAGTAGCTGACTTTTGAGATGGACAACACCTCCACCACCTTCCGACCCTACACACACACACACACACACACACACACACACACACACACACACACACACACACACACACACACAAAAGACAAGGCAATAACCATTTGCTGGCACTAACGCATCTTAAATTCTCCATTTAAAAAAAAGCTTATATCTGTAGATCTGCATCATTTCTGTGCTACCATCATTTTCAATTAATTACTAGTCGCTGATTCGTCATCAGTGGAGATAACTTCACGTTTTGTCTGTTCAATCTCTGCACTTGTCTTTTAGCTGCATCGTTGGACAGAGAAACGCAAAATGACCACAAAAGTGACTGTGCTGGAAGCAGAGAAGGGCGACTGCAGACTGCTCCGACGCTCTCTGCTCCACTGATGACTGTCAGTGAAGCCAAACCACTTCTGAAACACACCACGGTACGACCTCGACTGCCGTCCGCTGTGATTGACTCTTGGGCTGACAGGCTGTCAGCAGCCCGGCGACAGACACACTCTGTGCCGTGCTGGGATTTTATAACTGAACTATATGAGCAGGACGCACACTTTTACTTTCTCTGTGTGGAAATCGGATCATTTCCCATCACAGATGTTTGAAGTGAGATAAAAAAAAGGCTTTAAGAGCTAAACAGAAACACATCTGCTGCTTCTCATCATTTGACATTTGTCAGCAATTTAAATAGGCAACATTTCAAATCTTGCGTCTCATGCAGCTCTTTTACTGATTTTTAAATGCTCAAAATTATGATCCCCATGACTCTGTTGCATGTGAATGTTAAAGTGGTCAAAATCCATACTGACACCCACGCCAACAGATTTTCCTGATTGCCAGATAGTCGATATGAAAGCAAACAAACAAAAAGGAACAAATAGTCTAATCTTCACAGTCAGGTACATCTCTAGAAACTACTCCATGAATATCGTGCTGTAGGCACTTCCATTACTTCCAGGACCAGCAGGCCATGACAGAGATGACATGTACACAGGAAACAGGCGTATGAAACACATGAAGAGAGTACCTTGGCCCACTGATGCGTTTTGTGGTATCGTAACATGAGAGAGACTCCAATTCTGCCTAAAAAGCTCTTGATCAGGTTGCCCTTATCTTCCGTCTGACACACTAGAAATCAGAACAAATTGTCAGCAAATTAGTCACTACAAACAACCCTGTTTTATTTTTGCTCGTCTAACATAACAGGCTTTTACCTGTCTCAGCGAAGGAAGCAAAGGGCAGCGACAGCTTGTCTTTGCCCTCAGACAGCAGCGCTATGGCAATGCGACCGCTGATTTGCTCCACTTGGTTGGGACGTTGGCTGGATTGGCAGATGGACCTGAAAACCTCCCCCATCCGCCTCCAGTGTTCCTGCTTTGCACAGAGCTGTCAGAAGGAAAACAATGACAGACTGAACACAACACCATTTCATCCTCGGATAAATTCACAAAAATAATCCAGTGAAGAGAAGAGCTAACCTCTATTTCCACGATGGCATGGGCCAAATTCAGGTACTCTGGAAAGGCTGCATCAGTGGATAACCTTTTATAATAAAGACAGAGCATATATGTCAAAAAATAAATCACATGACATTTCAGAAATAAGAGTCATGAATAATTATGGACGATAATTAACTACTTTATTAACAGTGTCTTGACTGACAGTGCTTGACAAGTTCCACTCACTTGTGGCTGCCAGACGCTGAAACAAGTGAGTTTGGACAGACAGTCTGCTGGACCTCAGGAGCGTTCTTTATACAGTCCAAACTCAGCACTAGGCCTGCACTGGCCATCTGTCAACATGCACACACAACAAATTCTTACACATAACACAAAATACAGACCCATCTCTTGTCTTAAAGTGTGTCAGAATGAAGATACCTTGAATGTGAGCTGCATGAGTTCAGGTACAAAACCCACGAGAGCCTTTTCTCTCACAAAGTTGAAGAGGGCCAACACGAACTCATGGCCAGGCTAGCGAGACAGGAAGAGAGAGTTCAGCATATATCCTCATGCACACAGTGGTAATTAGTGCTCCTCATCCAATACAAAATAGAAGTGCCCTGCCCTCTGCTGGACCACAAGGTGCACTGCAGCATGACATGACCGTTGAAAGATGAAAAGATGAAAAACACACTGACCACTATCTTGTGGGCCAAGCTGACACTGAGGACTGAGAAGACATCAGACACCATGCCAGCTTTGAGCAGGGCCCAGAGGAGGGACAGAAGCATCGGCATGGAGAAATACACTCCTGGTGGGTTGTTGTGGTAGTAGCCTGTGAACACAGCTCCTGGAGACAGAAGGAGATGACGGGCAGGAGACCCACGGAAAATACACGATATATTCACACTGTATAAAACTGTAAAAAATATGTCCATTTGGGGTAAAATGATCAGATAAGCTGAAAACTTGCCTGCTTTCTGAAGGCACATTGGATTTTTGGTGAAGCGTATCACAGTTTCAACACAGAACTAAAAGACATGGAAAACGTCAAGTGACTCCACGAGTCTGAACTTAAGTGAGAGGTTGCAGCTACAGCACAGCAGAGGGAAACGTTGCCTCAGAAGGCTTCAGCGTTACTCCACTTTCCAGTCAGCTGCTTTACACATCAGTCCTATACTGTACTTGTTGACTTAGTCTGTGAAGGAAAAGGTGCCGTACAGATCTTTGCAGTGCTCAGTGTATTCATGGTTTATGAGCTGCTGGCAAGCTAAGAAAACACTGCTGTCACTTGGGGTGTACCTTCTCATCCCCCTCCACAGGCACATGCTGGAACCGACACATCTTGAACCCACAGGACAGCGACTCACTGAAGTACTGCCTGCAGTACTGAGGGTTTACAGGAGGAGAGGAGTTGCCACATTACTCACGCGAAATTAAAGACATCATGTCTGCGGCAGGAGAATGCACAGTATATCTTAATTGAAAGTCATTAACACGCCGAGTGTCGTTGTACTACATCTCCACGCATTCACTTTCCGCCTCTTGCCAAACACACATCAATACTATGATGTCTGAAAAACAGGTCTTGATGCAAAATCAAAATCAAAAAGTTCACATGGCTAAATTATTTGTAATTTCCTATGAGAGAGCACAGAGATGATATCCGGCATCTCAACTGTATGCAGGCACACTGTGTCCTTTTATGTCCTTTCAAATTGTATGTGGACCTCTGACCTTTTCCACAATAATCACTTATGGAGCTATTCTGTCTAGAATTATCACACCACTGCAAGTGAAGTGCAAGAATATGTTTGTTTTTTTGTAAATTTGCCTTTTCCCCCGAGCGTTAAGTCACAGATCAAAGATTTGCTTGTATTAACACAATTCTCCAGTCTTCATGGCAGACTCTAAGAACAGCACAAACAGTGTGTTTGTCTGGCACCGATTAGTTTTGGTCAGATTCTCCGGAATAACAAGAAAACACAATTTATTCTAACGCCAAAAAACAAGTTTCTAATCGAGGAGAGGACAGAGACTGTTGTTCAGCTGAC
This sequence comes from Chaetodon trifasciatus, assembly GCA_037975065.1. Classification (NCBI taxonomy): domain Eukaryota; kingdom Metazoa; phylum Chordata; class Actinopteri; order Chaetodontiformes; family Chaetodontidae; genus Chaetodon; species Chaetodon trifasciatus. The sequence goes on from JBBMOE010000029.1 coordinate 503,483, forward strand.
AGAATACTTACAGCAGTACATTTGTGGCGCCTAAGGTCGGCCATGTTTGCCTTGTTTGTGATCCACGGCCCTGTGCAGAGGGCAGAGGAGTGAAAGGACAGTCACACACAGCAGTTGAACTTTTAACTCCACATAAGAAACACTGGACTGAGCATTTAGACTGGCAGCAAAATGAGGACTTGTCTGCGCAATCAAGACAGAAGTGGCACCAGTCTAAACATTAGTCACCGTCTATGGCATTTTCTTTTTCCCTCACCATTTTTCACAGTCATAAGCGGAGGGATGGGATTATTCAGAGAGGGCACTGTCTCAACAGGCTGGTTCCTATTACAGGACATAAACACAGTGATTAGCAAAACAATGACAGATTTAGTGGGTGGGAGACATGTTTCATCATGTGACCGACAGCTACCTTTCCAGGCCTTCGTTTACATGATTGTTGTTGGCATCAGGCTCATCCTGTTCAAAAACATCAAACACATTTAACATAGTCAGTAGTAATTGTAGTAATTAATCCCATTTGGTCAAGACTGTGTTCATACTCCTGGTGTCAGTTAGGCCATTATGACATCCATGATGCCTCATCTCAAAACAGTGGATGCAATGTTTCTGTGGAAGTGTGTTTGTTGTTATGCTAAATTATGGATGTTATAAATTTGATTTCTCTTTTTGTAATGTTTCATTAAGTGCTCTTACTCTCTTTTCATTAAGGACTTTTACTTGGGGGCAAACACAGAGAGCATTTACACAAGAGAGATGCTGTTCATGTTTTGTTTTTCCACGACTGCAAGCGTGGAAGTGGTGAAAGACAGTCCCAGTAAGTGTGGTCCTTGTCCACGATGTGACACAGTGTCAGACCCTCTACATTACCATGTCTTCAGTTTGCTTTTCTGTGGATGGCCACACATTGCTTTGCATTTCGGGAAGGGTGCTGCTAAGCTGAGGTCTCCATGGCCTCTTGTTGCTCTCGTCTGTGAAACACACATGCACACGCACAAATCACAGGATGATCTTTCAATAAAATACCACACATTTAAGGACATACATATTTTTTCAAATAGTGAACTATGAGTTACACATCAGCTGCAAAACTGATGCATATCAGCTCAGTCTGCAAGCAGAATTTAACTTCAGAAATATGCATGAAATGTGTCTTCTTTGGTTCTAGATGTTTATGGCTTTTTGCATGTTGTGTTGTGGCTTAAAACGACTCATGGCTCTGTATGCTCTTCATTTATGTCCAGGACACCACCTGTTGGGTAAGAAATCCTCACATAGCTGTAGCATAAGCAAGTGCATGCCATTACCTGTTAGCAACGAACATGTGATAATACCTGAAATACAGATTATATAATGGATTCTGACTGGTGCACTGGCCATACCTGTGCTATCAGGGCTGTTACAGTGAAAATCCATAATAACTGGGCTCAATCTGAAACACAAACACAGTAATTTCATTTCTAATGGACCATACAATTTATCTGTGAGAAGATGCTATCAAATGAGACCTTACCCTTGCTTCAACTCTGGTGATGCTCCGTCTATGCTTGGCAACAGCGTTTTCACCCCTCCAATAGGTCTGGCTTTAGGAGCCCCAGTAACCCTGCTAGGGCCCAGTTTCAGTAAACTTTGCTGGGTCAGGTTTTCAAACAGTTCTGGGTCGTCCTGGATCACATCAACAAGCAGGATATCCTGTTCATAAGCTGTGAACTCGTCCAAAATGTCCTGCTGAGTGTTACAAACGGCCTCTCCTTCAGTTTGATCCCTTTCACTGCCTGTGGTTTCAGATGGACTAGATCCCTCATCACTGAAGGCTCTACCATCATCTTGATCACTGCTGGGGGATGAGCAGGGTTCTGTCAGAACACTTGAGGTAAGGGTTGACTTTATTTTAGGGTCTGAGGGAACTCGCTCAGATTTTGTGCTACCCTGTTCAACATCATATTCACAATCTGTTTCATCCTGGCTTTCATCTTCATCACCATCAGCCGCATCTTCGTCACTGCCGGGACAAGACTGGGGTTCCCACAGAGCAGCTGGAGGTTTGAAATTTGTTGAAACTCCTTCTGCTTCTTCAATACCATGTTCAAGATAATCCTTAGGGTTTTCATTATTGCCCTTGACAATTTGTGGCATGTGACATCCGGGTAACATTTTGTGTTTGCAGATGCCCTTGTTTATTTCCGCCTCTTCCTCCTCCTCATCCGAACACCCTGGACTTTGAGGCAGGAAGCTTGTCTGTGAGCGCCCTTTTGGTGAAGTGATAGGAGAGAGCACTGGTGGAAACATAAACTCGTATTCTCCACACGATCCATCTTTTTCGTGACCATGGTTAATGGGGCTTGTATTATAACATGGCTCCAGCTTTGGCGGGCACCTATCTGTGAGAAACTCTTCATCACTCTCTTGCTCATCTTGAGGGAGGAGGAGGGAGGATTCACATGATTCAAAGTAGTCGGAGTTGTGTGACACAGCAGAGGATGAGGAACTGCATGAAGTCATTTGGGTATCTTCACAGTACAACAATGTCTTTTCTGCAGCTGTGACCACACAACCAAGTGAAGAGGCATCAGCCAACTCCACACTTTTGACTTTCCTAAGCAGGAAAGATGAAGGCAGGAGAGGAGAGGGTGTGGCTGAGAGGCTGCTCAAACCACCGTGCGTGAACGGAGATGACATGGAAGACAAAGTAGTGGTGGTTTCCCAGTCACTCAGGCCAAGTGCTGAGGGGGACAGGGTAGACATGGAGCTGTTGGTTTGAGGTCCATTAACTGGCAAAGATGAGTCAGGCACTCCTCTGTGCTGACTTGGGCTGGAGAGGCCGGCCATATCTGAGGGAGGACGAGCTGGTGACTCTTCAGTCTCCATTAAGTGGCGCACAAACTCCATGTTCGTGCTGTCTGAAGAGTACAAAGACGTATTACCACGTCGTTTTTTCCCACTTCTCTTTGCTAAAATGCTTTCTCCATCCTCTTCTCGCTTCCCATCATTTTGATGAGAAACTTGGTGGGTTGTGTCTGGGGAGGGGTCTGTAGGTGCATCTGAGAGTGTGTCTCTGGTTAGGTTGCTGGGTGAACCTTGTTGATTTTGATTTAGTGGAGAATCACTGTTGTCCAGTGGATTAACAGCCTCTGCTGGGCAGGCGGTGGTAGCAGCATGTGTTGCAAGGGTCCAGCCACTATCAGAGAAGGGCCACGTCATGTATGTGCGTGCACAGGAAAAGTGATTTTTTCTCAAGTAAACCCTCACTCTCTGGCAGGTGAATGACTCCAGTTCATCATTCGTCTCACAGAACAGTTCTGATGACATTTGTGCTGCATTAGTTCTTGTGGGACTGTCTATCTCTCCATAAGGTTTGTTGTTGCCACCGTTTTCTTTCACAGCTGAGCTCAAAGTGCTGCTGCCCCCAGCTGCATGCCCTGAACATGGATATCTATCATCCGACGCCCGAACGCTTGTTTTCTCTTTTTCTCTACAGTCAGTTTTTGCTGGGTTTTTGCAACTAATACTTTCTATATCTGGAGTGGATGGCAAAATCCCATCTTTAACACTATCCCCAAGCCTCATTCTTTTCTCTCGGCTAATTTTCACCCCTGTGAGGTAAAATCTTGGCCCAGGATCCTCCCCCACATCTCTGTCTGTTTTTGCTTTTTTACCTCGTATGAAAGGAGCAGAACGGTGTGCAGAGCTTTCACTTGTCCCAGGTCCAAGGAAACAACCTGCAGTATGACCGGATAACATCTGTGCATCTGTGCATCCTTTCAGGTGTCTCTGGTGCTCAGCCAGACGCTGAGACTGACAGACGCTTGTCTCAGGCTGAACCCTGGGAAAGAGCTCTCTATTCTTAGCCAGACCACCATCCTCACTTTCATGGTTGTTATGCCCTAAACAACCAGACCCAAACTGACATCCAGTTCTCATGTCCCGTTTGAAGCAATGCACAACCTTAGTCTTGAGAACATCCGGTAACACGTAGCCACAATCGTGACAAAAAGCACCAAATGTTTGGGCTATGTCACAAAGCGTCACCTTCGGGTACTGGTTTATCCATACAATAATCTTCTGAGAGGTCTCAGTGACTGTGTTTTCTTCCTTGATCTTAACCTCAGCCACAAGCTGCCGTGGCTCTGTGCCACTGCTTTTTTGCCTTTGCTCACCCAGTGTCTTCCAGTGAGGGGGAAAGTATTTTGAGTCACCACAGGGACTACAACCAGATGTTCTGGTGGCTCTCCTCGAGGGCCATTCTGAACCAGCAAGGCCAGAGGGACTTGGGTTAATATTTTTATCAGTGTCTGAAAGTGAAAGCAAAAATTTGTCAATAAGTGAAAAAGTCTGTAACTCACCATCTGGAATTATTTGTATAGTTTTGCACAAACAGTGCAAAACTAACCATCTGGAATTATGAAGCACAAAGAGACCCTTCCCTGTCTCTACCACCAAAGTCGGCCACATTTGAGACTGTCTCATCAGCTTTGTGGGAGACAGTAGATATGACAAAAAGCTGAGAGAAGCAGCTGCACTCTGCTTTTATCAGAGTTCGGGACCTTACCAAGACATGAGTTTAACAAGTCAACCAGTTCAAAGCATGACAAAGCATGAATTTCTCCTTGGTGTGGCTTGTGCAAGCAGTTTTTCCAGTGAGACATCTCATTCTGGTCCACCAAGCTGTAATGTCATTACTAAGTGTTTTACTGTAGAAAACATCCACTGCAACTATGGCAGGTGAGAACCACAGTTGCAGCACTTGTTCCACCCCACACACCACGATCAACCAGAAGGAGCAGCAATGAGTACGTTCCAAAGTCAAAAACAAAGTTGGACAAGCCACACAAAGGTGAGATTTACTCTTTATTGGATGTGTTGTTAAACAGTATGTTTTAGTTTTGAAAGGGTGAAGTCTTCAGTGATGAGGACTAACTAGTTGGTTTAGCAAATGTTCATCTGGAGAACTTCCCCATCTCTGATAAAGAGCAAGGAGTAGCTTCAAGTTTTTCCAGTGGAGAGTATCTGGGACTGTCTTCCAGGCTGTGGATGAGACAGTACCAAATGGGACAATACACCATGTATAGCCAATATATTTACACTGTGTTTTGATCCACTTTGCCATAGTGACAAATGACAAATCTAGTTCAGTCTACCAAAAAGCAATCCAAGTAAAGACATCCCCAAGGGTCCATGGTGCAGTGGACCTCTTCAAAACATGACAGTTCTCGTGATTGGGCCTGAAGGGGTTATCCTCACTGCTATTAGTTGAGTCAGCATCTTAGTTCATTCAGTATAGAAAAATATTTTGCAGGAGGTAACTGTGGTAATTAACATTACATTTAACGACCCCCTACACAACGTTAGTAATCCACTGACAAAACACCTTTATCAGAGTTGTTAGCTAGTTGTCAGTTCGGTAGGTCAAGATAAATTTAGCCGCGCCGTTAGCTTAGCACTCACACGCTCCAACACACTTAGCAAAAACACGCAGGTTAGCCAAATGTTAGCTAAAAGCTTTCGCCGACCAAGAAATGTAATTAAATAATAATCAAATTAATGATTAAAAATCAATTAAAATACTAGTTGGAGTAACGTTATAATGCCAGAACCTTTATAAATGATGAAAGGGCGCCTTACTTGGCAGTCCGATGGGTATCGATGGTGCTCCTGCTCGCACTCGCGCTGTGCTGGCAGCAGCAGGCTGGGGGTCCCACGCGCCGGACCTGGCCTTCCCTTTGCCCTGATCCTCCCTATGTCTGACCCTGCTTCCTGTAGCAACGTTGTAGCGCGTTTTACCGTCAGTATCCCCTTGTTGGCATTGACTTCTACCAAACAATCTCCCCATGCGAGTCATGGGTTCTGGCGGTGTTTGGCTCCCCGGAGCCTTAGTTGGGGCCGAGTCCTTGCTACTCATTTTAATTTGACAAGACATTTTGGATATTGCAGTTCGGTTTTACCCGGCGGAGAAACTCTGTGTCTAAACAACGCGCTGTCTGAAGCAGCGCAAAAGCACCAAGCACACCTCAGACTGAGGCTACGGACCTTTGTGGAGCGGTCCAACCTGAACTAGCCCCTGGTGTTTGGTTTGCTCTGTCGATATTTGCTTCTAGTGTACGGCCCCTCTTGTTTAAACACCCTACTATCATTCCGTTTGCATGACTACATTATGACTTACATTATTTCTCCTTTTTGCCCTCTGCCAACCTACGCTATTCTCCTCCGGCTCTCCTCCAGATATGTTACTGTCAACAGTACTGGTCACATTTTGCAGGGCGAGTTGATCTCTGCCGGGGACGGAGGTGGTGTCTTTCACTTACACTGGTTCAGACACTGCGTCCTGTATTTGGGAGTATGCTGTAATGTTATTCAGCGACGCGGCACCACGTTTGGCCCATTAGCGTCCTTTAACTCGACTTTGTCAATGTTTTCCCCATTAGAAGATGACGACAAGCTGATAAGTAAATGGTGACTATGGACAGTGACTAATTAGTACGTCCTTAGCGCGGTAACTATAAAAAAGTGCTTTCGAGTAAAGTGTAAACGTGCTAATTAAACCTGCGTAATGACGCACTACAGGTTCCGTCCCTAGCGCTCACCTGTGCCTGCCGCGTCCTGTTTGCGTTTTTTTTTTTTTGCTTTATTTAGTCATAATAGGCATAACACCATCGTCCAACATTTAAGGAAAGCAGTATATACATAGGTAAACATACACAACAAAAAACCGGGGGAAACCAAGGGTTAGGACATATTGGAATAAAAGAGGAAGAAGAAGGAGAGAAAAGAAGAAAAAAAAACCCAAACAAAACAAACACAAACATACAGACAAGAAAAAGAGACATTGCCAGAAATGTACATAAATAGCGTCCGTTATAATTGTTCTTAGAGTGGGGCTATATTGAGCCTCTCAAAGATACAGTTTGTTTTCATGGCTTTTTTATTTTTACTGTCTTTTATTGACGTTGCATGTCGGTGGATTTCTTGGGTGAATTGTTCCAGACTGGGTTTGGATTCTGCCCATTTTTTTTTTTTTGTGGATATGGAATTTGGCCATGAGCAATATCAGTTGTATGAAAAATGCTGTGTTTTTATCTGTTTTATTGTTTTCAAAAAAAATAAAAATGTCCTTTTCCTGTAGAATGATCGTTTGTCCAGTTGTTCTTCTTATGAAGTGCTGAATGTCCATCCAGAATATTTTAGAGTACATACATTTATAAAACAGGTGCTGTATTGTTTCGTTTTCCCTTCCACAAAATACACAGAGAACGTCCTTATCAATTTTAAATCTTTCCAGAGTCTTTTTTGCTGGATAGATGTTATGCATTAACTTGAAAGATACGTCCTTCACTTTGTTTCCAATACAGAACCTTTCACCAACCAACCACGCTTTGCTTCAGTTGATGTCACCATACTGAGAGTTCCAAAAGAATTGCCCTGGTGGCAGAGTTGTAATTTGCAAGCAGTTTCTAATATATTTATTGGAGCAACGTTTCTTTGTGATATCTAATCCATCAATGAAAATGGCACTGCTAAGTGAGTCCTTGTTAGAGACTCCTGAGCCTCTGAGGAGGTGCAGTATGCCCCTTAGTACAGCGTCAAAAACTATAGCATATTCTTTTGGTGAAACTGGTATCTGAAACTTAGAGGGAAATTCATCGTAATGCAGCAGTTGTCCTTCTGTATTAAGAAGTTGACTTACTAGAACGATATCATGGTCAAACCATTTTTGATAAAACAGTGACTTGTTTTATACAGAATACTCTCATTGTTCCAGATGTAAGGGTTGGTTGGTGAAAAGTTATGCCTGTAAATCAGTTTCCATGCAAGTAGGGCTTGTTTGTGGGAGTTAGATAGTGTGATAGGGAATTTTTCAATTTTATAATTACATTTCAGTAGGAATTTTATTCCACTAACACCATTAAAGAGACGCTTAGGGAATGTATCCCAGATGTTTTCATTCTTTTTGGTCACATTTGATAACCATTTCATTTTAAAGGTATCATTCAATGTCTCAAAACTCAGTACCTCCTTACCACCTCTACTCTTGGGGTCATACATAATCCCTTTCTGGGGGCGCGCGTCGAAGGCTGCGTTTGAAGGCCTAATACGTCACAGCTGCGCGACCAGAACGGCAGTTTCAAATGCACCCAACAGAGTTGACGTGGAGCTAAGGCGTGCTGGCCACATTGCGCATGTGCAATGTGTCTTGCCTGGCATATAAACATTTTATTTCTCCTCTTACATTAAAGTGTGTGTTTTTGTATGTACTTTTTTCTGAACCACCCAACAAACATTGGTAATGCATATCAAGGTTGTCACATTACAATATTTCAGCTGTGTGTGTTGATGGTGTTTGTGGTATTGTGGCTGATGATGCAGCCATCATTGGACGTGTACCACAGGGGTATGAACTGGAATACAGGGACGTCATCACCAACTCTGTCAACTGGTGTGGACTCAACCACCTGTACATAAATTCCAGCAAAACATAGGAGGTGGTGATAGATTTCTGCAGGACTGTGCCACTGATCACACCAGTCAGCATCCAGGGTTTGGACATTGAGGTTATGGATGTGTACAAATACGTGGGTGTTCACCTTAACCACAAACTGGACTGGACAAACAACACATATATCCTAAACAGAAGGAGCCAAGGTTGTCTCCATCTGCTTAGAAGACTGAGGTCCTTCAGAGTATGTAGGACACTGCTGAATATTCAGCCACAGTTGGTCTCCTGTCCTATCACAGAATCCCTACAGCTGAAATGAGCTCTTTTTAATGTCAGATTATTGGCTAACAAATCCTTTTTCATTAATGATGTGATAACTGAAAATAATTTAGCATTTTATGTTTTTAGATGGGTCCTGGCTAAACAGAACAGGAGAGGAGGAGGCATGGCAGCTATTTTTTCTAAAGAGATTGCGAGTAATCACATTGACCTAGGTGAATTTACATCATTTGAATATCTTGCTGTTGAGCTGAAAGCAGTTACATTGAGTTGACCATCAAGATATTCATCTGTGTTTATGGAAGAATTCACACTTGGCTTAACTAAATATGACAATTTAATCCTGAATGGAGATCTGAATATTCATATCAGCAAAAAGAGTGACTCCAGAGCCATGGAGCTTATGAATTCACTGGACAGCTTTGAATTTATCCAACATATAAATGAAGCCACTCATCAGCATGTTAATATTCTGGACTTATTAGTGTTACAATTACCTTCTGACCTTCACTGTATGTTTTTTTGATACCAAACTTGACAAAGACTAAAAGATAATTTCTGGTTCAAAGATGGTTCCTTGATGGCAAGGCTGAAAAGAGGTTTTGTAATATTATGACATCATTTGAGTCACATCATTTGATACGATTGACCATGATGTCTTCCTCAATCGTCTTGAACGGTTCGTTGGTCTTTCTGACTGTGTGTTAAACTGGTTTAAAACATCAAACGGAGAAAGCTTTTCGTCAGTGTTGGAGATCATGTGTCTGAGAAACATGACATCTGTTTTGGGGTTGCACAAGGCAGCTGCCTTGGTCCATTACTGTTGTCACTATACATGCTGTCACTTGGTGGTGTCATTAGAGAACACAATGTAGGTTTCCATAGTTATGCAGATGATACACAACTGTACATCTGTGCTGAACCAAATGATGCTGCAGCTGTAGACTCCATCACTAACTGTCTCTTGGCAAAAAATAAATGGTTGAGCAGTAATTTCTTTAAATGTTAAATGAGGACAAAAACTGAAATCCTACTCGTCAGCTCTTAAACAAAGAGAGAAATGGTGTTTAATAATCTGGGGAAATTAACTTGATTAAATCTGAGGTTATAAATCTTGGTGTCACCCTAGATTCAGATCTAAGATTCAAGTCCCACATTAACAAGGTGACGGAAACATAGCTAAAGTATGACCATTTCTAAACCAAAGAGATGCACAAAAACTGATTCACGCTTTTATTTCAAGCTGACTTGATTACTGTAATGTATTATCTACTGGCCTATTGATGAAATTCACTGAGAGACTTCAGCTCATTCAAAACACTGCAGCTCGGCTGTTAACCAGAACCAAGAGGAGGGAGTACATCAGTCCAATTTCAGCTGCTCTGCACTGGCTTCCTGTAATATTCAGTATTGATTTTAAGGCCCTCTTCCTTGTATACAAAGCCCTTAATGGACTAGGTCCAAGTTGAGTCCCTCATTTATTATTTGCCTTCAGGAACACTGTGATCATCTGCTGCTGGTCTACTGGAGGTTTCCAGCAACAGTTGAAAGAAAATTGGGGATGCAGCCTTTGAACACACTACATACAAATCTCAAAGAAGCCAGCTCACAGGATATTTTCAAAAGAAAGCTAAAAAGGTATTTCTTCACTTTAGTCTTTCACTAGCTGTGACTTCCTGATACAGGCCTGAAACTTTTGTGCTTTGCACTCTGTTTTAACCTACCTATACTTATCATGCTGTGATTTGCCTTAGTCCACTCTTATCTTTGTTTGGTTTTATGTATTGCCTTTATTTTTATTTTTCCTTATTTCAGTCTTTTTTTTAACATCATCCTGTCTTTTTTATATAAAGCACTCACCTGGTGCATGTGATTGTTTTTCTTTGAAAGCACTTGCAATTCCTGTATAATAGGTGTTATAGAAATAAAGTTTATTAGTATTATTATTATTATTGTCATTATCTGCAGTTTTCTATGCACTGGTCTGCTGGGGTCGTATAAGCTCTGAGAGGGACAGAAAAACTCAACAAACTGGTCAGGAGAGCTGGCTCTGTCCTGGACTGCCCTCTGTACACCATCGAGGAGGTGGGTGAGAGGAGGATGTCAGCCAGGCTGACATCGATCACGGACAACCCATCCCACCCCCTGCATGAGACAGTAGGGGGCTTCAGTAACAGACTCCTCCATCCAGTCTGTAAGAATGAACTCTACCACAGATCCTTCATCCCAACAGCTGTCAGACTGGTTAACTCCAGCATCTGCGTTGATACTGTTTTTCCCAATTCGACATCATAAACCTGATTTTGTTTTGCACTACTGTTATCGGTGGTAATACATGCTCACATTATCCATTTCATCTGGCGTATTTTTTTAATTTGTTGTATATTTTTTCAACTGTGCAACAGTATAAACACTGTATTTATCATCCATATTGGCAACAGTATTTTTACAAGCTGTACATATTGTATATATAGAGAGACCCGTGCAATGTACTTTTGACGCAACAGCAATTTAATACATGGCACTGGTAGTTTTTCTCATGAGAATATGGCAATAGTAATTTTATGGGCAGTAGTATTTTTATGGCAATTAGTATTTTTAAAATCTGTATATAAGGTACATACATAGCTGATTTTTATTCTTTATCCTGTATCCTCCTTATCTTGGCCCTTCTATGCCACTGTTTTTGCTTTTTAATACTTTGCCGGCTGTAATGACTTAATTTCCCACGCATGGGATCAATAAAGTTTTATCTTTTTTATGTTCATATGACATATAGATTATTCTTATGTTAATACACTGGTGGCTGTGCATTCTCACATAGTTTGGTTGCTTGCAAAGTGAATGAAATGAAGAAAAAATGACTAAATCAACAAATTAATAAATAGACAACTTGACAACAACTCATAATAATGAGACCACAGACTGACAAAGTAATTTACAGGGGCAAGTACGGAACACCTAAACTGTACATATTTCACTGAAAGGCTTTATCTATATTATGGTATATTTTACATCAACTTTGAATGTAATTTCTTTAATTCCTGAGATTCATGATGATATTTATCACAGGTCTTAAAATCTACACCGGAAACTGTTGAGATGTACAAAAAACACAAAATTGTTGTATGTATTCTACATTGAAAATCTGAAATGTATACAAACTGGGAAGGTGTAGAAATGTGAATAAAATATAGTTGGTCAAAGAGTGGTGCTGGGATTCAGTTCTGCTGTAGAAAGTGAATAATACATTTCTGTCTTGATATAACTGGAAGTGATCAGAGCATACAGCAGCTTTAGTTTGAACATTAGAGGTACACACTGTTGTCCTACATGCTACTGAGCACACTGCACTGGCATGTGTACACACTCATGCACAACTGTAAACAAATGTCATTTACATTGTGCGTTCAAGTATTTTTCTGGTGGAGCATTGCCTTCACACAGAAAGATTCCATCCTCATGGTCTTTGTGACTTGACAAGCATGCATTTACGATATGCTTTTGTTAGGTTTGTATTGCCTGTCTTACGTGTTCTTTTTCCTATATCTTTAAAAGTTGTTTTTACGCTGTACTGTTTGTTATTGTGCTGTTTTTTGTTTTGTTTTTTTTGTTGTTTTTTTTTGCTCTGGCGTGCTGAGGGACCACAGATGTGAAGTAGCTTGAAGCCAGAATCTGATACAGTGCATCAAATGGTGACATTTATGTTTGAGTTGTACACTGTCACTTTTAAATACATCAAATAAATAAATACTCAGATATAATCCAAGCCTAAAACGGCAGAATTTGGGTTCAGGCTCATCTTTACTTGCTCAAATCTTGAGGGATTGTTTTTTTTCTCTTTAAAATATAATCAAGTACCTGTACAGCTGTAACCTGTAGGTCTAGGGTCTAGAGAAAGAGCACACAATTACTTAGGAGCTCTCAGGAAACTCTAAGGAAATTAAATATGAAGTTCAATTTTTGCAGAGACAGACACAGCATCACCTTTAACTGTAGCAGTTAATGTGATCTCTTGCTTCTCCTGTCATAATCATCACAGCAGATTTGTCTTTTAGACATTAAAGTCATTAACATGAAGGCAAGAGATGAAATAGAAGATAGAGGAGAGAGGCTAAGCACTCATACAATAACTATATTTCCCACGTTCCTCACACTTCTCACACCATGTATGTAAGTGTGTTTCAGTCGGCCTTAGGTGGGTTTCAGTCAGCCTTACTGCATAGGATTGTGAATCGCATTTTGTCTCATATTTGAGAAGACATCAGTTTGTACTGAAATTTGAGTCAGCACCGTCAGCACTTCTCATAGGACAGGTGGATATATCCCCTGCCTGGTCTCCCCCTCAATCCAAGTACTGAGAATCAAATCAAACTGGAAATTAACGTAGGTAATGTGTTTTTAGGATTGTTCGAATATTTTAATGTAAACTCAAAAATAAATAAAGGCCCAACAATGGAGCCCTGTGGGATCCCATTCTCAACTGATTACAATAAATTGCTATCTGTTAAGAACGTACGCACAGTGCAGCCATTAATAAGCATTTAGCTCCTTTCAAATTTGCCATAATTTATTCTTAGGAAAGAATGATTCAGACACAATCTGTGATAGGTAAAAAAATATATAACAAACGCGAAAAGACAAAATTTTCAAATAAATAACATCTTGAGAACTTTAATTTTCATGTGGTTTCTTCATATTTTCTGAAACATTGAAAGAATTAATGCACAATATTTTTGAAGTGTACACTTCATTTATTTGGGGAAAATGTATGGGCTGTGATATAGTTTTGAAAATATATTTAGCCTATTGTATGTCTAATATGCTTTTTTTCTGATTCATACTTTGAGAGGACATGACGCAGAAAGAAAATATGGGACACAGATTTGGAAAAATAACTAGATGTATTACCAGTAACTAATCAACACTGCATCAAGCCTAAGAGTGTATGCCGACTGAATCCTTCAAGACAGAGGTGAAAGCATGACAAGGAGTGAGGAGTGAAGGTGAGACCCTGGTGTTGGGAAGTAGCCGGTCCCTGAACTATGGCGGCCTGATTCACAACACCAGCTGTCCCGCCCCACCTAGCCAGCAGATGGCACTCTGATGGTTGAAGTGGTTTTCCCTTAGAAAGTGGAGAAGTGGTTCCATCTCATTGCGTCCTCCCTGGGGGCACAAAGTCAGCTCTCCCTCTTTCCCAATCTTGGCTACATCTGTGACAGCTGTGAAAAGAGAACATGCAAATCAGATTCAGTGGAAACCATTCGAGGTGAGGGGAGAGACACTGAGGCATGAGGGGACTTTCTCTGGGTTTCTCGAGTTGAGTTCTCAACATGAATACAGACATGAGGGATTCTGGGAGTCTCTGCCCCACCCCTCTACACCTGACAGGCATTAGACCACCCACAACCCCCTGCTTCAGCGCTGGTGCTCCAGCACTCCACAGCTCCAACAACATCCTCTATGCAAATTTTATAATCACACAACAGCAATGAGGGATGTGTGTGTAAGTACAGTGAAGAGGGATATAAGCTTTTACTTAGCATATGAAATGAGTTGGGATTAGAATGAGATAAAGAGCAAAGTGAAGAGCAGAGGGAGTGTTACGAGAGAGGTCACTCATAATTTTGCCTCTATGAAGCACTTTAAATCTTCCTGACTGCTCTCACAGGCATCGCAATAGCATGCTGGGCTCAACCAAGTGATAAAAGAACACTGGCAGTTTCACCAATAATTGTACACTTCAAATTAAAATGTTGTAGAATATCGGCATGATAAAAGGACCCGAAAAATCAGGAGCGTGAATTTATAGGAGAGGGAGAATCACACATCACCCCTGCAAGCTCAGACCGGTGGGGTAGAGTCCTATAAATCATTTAACGTTTTGATTTCAGGCATTTAGCTGATGCTCATTTCTGGAGCATGTGAGTGTTCAGCGTCTTTATCTGACGGACCAACACGTAGAAATCTGAGAACGATTATGCTGCAACAATTATTTTCATTATCAGTTATTCTTTTGAATATTTTCTCAATCAGCAGTAAAAAATTAGCAGTTAAAACCAAATTGTCTAATTATACAGGAAATCTAGAAACAAAACCTTTTTTAAACACCAGTTAAATGTTTGATCTATGCCTTAATTTGTTGACTGGGAAAAAGCTAACTCCTATGACCTGAACTCTGGGTTCAAAGGAGCATTCTTCTGGCAGTTGTGTGGTGAAAAGCGGAGACGGGAAAGTAAAAGGGGCTCAGATGCCTGCTAAAAGCTGCAGAACAGAAAGGAGCCACTGTCTATCATTAAATGTTAGTTGTTAAATGTTGACAGAGACACATGGGAGGTCAAGTGAAAATACAGCTATTCTCTCAGTCGACAGTGGGAAATAAATGCCGTTTCCCTCCGGGTATGCGTCTTCATCCAACCAACTATAATGACAGAAATACAGGATGTTGTAAAATAAGTGTTGAGGAAACTGTGCTTTCCTTTGTTTGCTCCCCCTCGTCTCTGTTTGGCATGCAAAGCGCTGTATGTGCACAGCAGTTCTTCCTCTCACACTTGCCTCCTCATGTGTTACTGTCCACTGAGGAATACCTCTCTGGAGACAAAGTATGTTTTTTTTTTTTTTTTAAGCATGAATAATTTGAGATTTGAGACATCACATTTACAGTGGCCCCTTGCGCAGATAATTCAAGCATATGCACATCACCTTGAATAAAAATAATATATAATCCACTATTGTGGAAGCAAGCTTTTACATATATACATGTCCATTTTATGTAAAAGGATCTAAAATGGGTGCTGCATGTTCTCAACAAAGTGATGGTGCGTTTGCGTTTAACTGTGCTGAAATGCTGCAATTAAATCCGACTTATTTAACTGGCAAAAGGGGAGAAAGAGGTATTTTAAGACTAATTACCAAGGAGTGGTGGACAAAAAATCTGAAACATGAATTTCATGGTCAAAGATTCAAAATTAGGAGTTAATCCAATGTTAAGCCTCCTAACAGGGTTAAATGTAAATGTATTGTTCAATTGTGCAACCATCAATTTAGAGTGTTACAAAGGGATTTGTTGCATTTCACTCTTCTTTGTCAGCAGACATTGCATTGTGGGGGTGAAACTATAAGGATCTATGTTTTCCTGCACTCACATCTATTTCTTTGTCTTTCACTGGACCGGTGTGAAGCTGATGGGAACGCGAGCAGCAGCTGAATTCCTTTAAATAGCCCTGCCTGCCTCATCATATGGTTGCTATGGCAGCCAGCCCCTCGTTTCAAGATATCGTCCACATGCTTCGAGAGACCTCCTCCACCTGAATGCTATAGATCGGCATCGCTGCTCGGCGGAAAAGAGATTTGCCAGCTGCTAAACGGCACATATGAATAATGTTCAGTGTGTCCCCACGTCCATGACGTGAGAAATAATCAATATTTGAACTATGCATTTGTGTGCAAGATCAATCCATGGTCGTCGAAGCTTCTGTTAGTGGTGATTCAAAAAAGCACTTATTGAAAAAATAAAGTGTATGAAAGATATGAGGGAGGGAAGGAGAAAAAAATGTTAAGCAGGTTAGAAAAGGAATATGATCGGATGTTGGTGGAAAACGAGATCAAAAGTAACAGATGAGTGAACAGCTGGTACAAGAAATGAGGTGATGGAGAGAGAAATGAAGGGTGAAAGAGAGGATGAATGCTCTGTGACATTTTGGAGAGAATGAAGGAATTGAAAGATACAGATAGGACAGTATAATAGGACATGGCATCGCTTTCTTTTCTTAATAACTCCTTCTTCCAGGCTTCTTTTTTACCACCTCCTCTTCTCATTTCATTCCCAGCCCCCATCCTTTGTCTTGCCTCCTGCTTCTCGCACTTCAGTTTTTGCCCAGGCTCTCATTTAGTCATATGTTTAGTCGAGGGTCAAACAGGACATTAAGAGTGCAGGATTGTCGGCAGCCGGTGTGCGTGCGAAGAGATCTACATGGATGCGCCTCTCAAGCTGACTTTGTCCTGAATATCTCCCCTAAGTGCACTCAGAAAACTATTGTGAGGCTCAAAGGTGTGAAATCAATTACAGGGAGAGAGAGGGAGAGGCAGACTTTCAGGGTATCAGCAGGTTTCACAAAGCCAAATTTTAAGAGCTTTTTAATGCTACCTGGAAGTGAATTGAAGATCAATTTTACAAGTAAAATACAGAACAAAAACCTGCAAAAACAGGGTTATTTCTGACTGAAGAAGAACGATCAAATGTAAGTTATTAGATGTAAAAGGAGGCGTTGCATCAATCCTGGTGATGTGCATAAAGACTGCATTAAACTCACTGTCATGAAGCATTGAAAGCACATTTAGCATAAGAAAGTATAACAGGCACTACTGCCGCCTCCTTTAGCATTTAATAACATCATGACACTTGCATTATTTCACATTAGTTTAATTTATGTCAGATTATGTTATCAGTAAATATGGTGCAATATGAAGAATGTGTAAATGTAAATGTGGGTGCTTTGAAAAATTGCTGTATAAATCTGTAATTTATAGGATATGAGGATTAGATTTAGATAATTAGAACATTTTTTAAAACTGCAGATGGACATTTCATATAAAAATTTTGTTGTCTTTTGCAGCCAAAAAAGGTGAAAAAGAACAGGGGCAGGTGGAGATAGAGGGACAGCATAAAATGGGAAGGTTTTAGTATGCAGCCAGATATATTCTCAACTTACCTTCTTCTGAATCTACTGTATCTAACTCATTATGAGATGAGTTTAAACGGTCCTCGCAAACATCCTCTTTGCCTGTTTCCATGCAGCCTAAAAGAGAGACAGATCAGTAAAGGGTGGTCATGAAACAAATCCATGTTCCTGTTTACATTCTGAAATTATTTCAGTGGGGAAAAAAACGGGTCTACAAAAGACGACAAGTCAGAACGACGTCGATAAAGATGGCACCCTCGATTTCCTCTTAAAACACACAGGCAGGCTGATTGCATTTGAGAGAGTTGGGCGCGCCTCAGCATCTCCTAATGCGTCTGTAAATTGAGTTGGAAAATGACGATGTCTGTTGTCTGCACTTGGGATGGACGCCAGGGAGGCAGAAAGCTTTGCTGTGGAGAGCATCCTCCCTATCTCTGCGTTTTAGACTCACGCTATTAACAGCAGACCTCCACTTGTGTCAAACAATGTTCTTTTTTATTCCATATCACCTCATGTTGAGCAAGACACAATCTTACAATACCAATTTCTTTACTTTTCTATGCACTTTATATTTCTGTCTGTGCCGCATGGTTTCCCCTTCTCTCTCTCTCAGTCTTTAAAGCAGACGATAAATGACTGCCTTAATAGAAATGAACAGTCTCCTGCGTTATGATACATTATTTTGTGCATTAATGTTATCTGTAGCAACAGACTGGAAGGCTGAGAGGTGTTAGTGAGTGCATAAATAGAAATGACTCTGTGCTTTGTGTCCATTATGAAGGAGCTGTGGTGGTCAGCTCTGAGAGCAGGAGCGATAAGGATGCTGGCTGAGCATTTGCCAAGCATCCATTTCATCTTTACTCGGGTCTAAAAGGCCTTTTTCCCAAACACAGGTACACGCACACACACGCGCACACATGGGCTGCTGTCCTCATGTTCCCTTTACTCAAAGATAAACATCAATATTTCTCCAATTAAATAGGTTAATAAAACAGGATTATGTCTTTACCCCGGTCTCTCTGACTTGATTCATGGTCTTATTTCTAACTTGTTGTTAGCATGGCAGTAAATAAATATGATGCAATAATAGTAAATGGTCACTCTGCTTACTGTAGCTTTCCAATAGCTCATACGATAATTAGCAGGTCATATAACTGACGTAATTTTTAAATAAAGTTTTAAATGTGCATATTTCTTACATTCAGGAATCTGTGTGTCGTCTTTTAGATGATTACAGACAACTATTGTCAGCATATAAAATGACACTAGTTTTTTGCTTATTATAGTCGCTACCTTTTACATTTTTTACAAGAAAATTTTCTGACTTTAGCTGAGCTTTTAGCCCTAACCTGCTGCATTTGTAGACACCAAAAAATGGCTCCATTATGACCATATGGGAATGGTCGAGAGAAGCATTATTCGCTCTAATCAATAGCAAATAGCAAAAGCTATCTCCTGTTCACATACTCTCCCTCCCCCCACACACACACATCTATGTGCACACATCCACAGACACACCCGTTACGGTGTGATGCATGTGAACATATAGCGGCGCACTGCCTCGCCATTGTCTTTCCACCATTCCACTGAACGGTGTGACCACACCACTGCTCGACAAATGCATTCGAAACAGCAGCAGAGATTTTAATGTGTAAGCCCCGACCCTCAGTTGTCACATTCAAGACTCGGCGCACACACATTCACACTCTCTCTCCCTCTCTCTCTCTCTCTCTCTCTCATGAGCACACAAGCCGCACACCCACACAGTTGAGATAAGGCCTGAGCGCTGGTAGTCATTTAGTTCAGCTTTGTCTTTTTACAGCGTCTCCCTGATGAACTGCAGAAAATGCTAACACTTGCAGTATTTGAATTATTAGCAAAACGGCACAGCTTTAAGTTAATCCAGCGATGCTTATAATCTGCGCTCCGTGTGTGCATGTGTGCGTGTGTGTGTGTGTGTGTGTGTGTGTAGCCTAATATGAAAAGAAGAAAAAGTGGGTATGTAAATGAGAGAATGCTGCTTATCTCGGTACAAAAGTGTGTGTGTGTGGCTGTGTGTATGTGTGTGTTTAAGAAGGTACCCACCTCTGAAAGCTGCTCCTTCTCTCAGATATTATATTGGACTAGTGTCATGAGAGAAATGATGCGGGAAAGAATGAACTAAGGACTTTAGAGAAGTCGCTTCTTTCTTTGTGTCAAAGTATAAAGAAACACAAGCATAAATCAAACAAACAAAATTGCGACCACTCGATATCTCCTTGAAGATTACAATGAGACATTGGTTTTGCGCGACAATAAAACTACTGAATGTCTCTTGACTTGTCCTATTGGCTGTTATAAATCAGGACCAGCAGCAGCGCTTTATGGATCGCCCCACCTTCTCTTATGTAAGTGTATTATTTGATTGTCTGGCCTTTGCTTTAAGTGCAGATCTATAAATTTACAAGTTCCTGCCTGATGCTTACAGATGATTTTGGCACAGAGGTGTGCCAAAGGCGCACTAACCCTGATGACTCCCGCAGGTTGCCAGTTCTGGGCAGGGCAGGGCCGGCCCGGCCGAGCGGATGGATGGGCGGATGGCAGGACAGCGGGCTGGGCGGACGGCTGGGTGCTGGGCTGGTGAGGCACAGAGCTGTAAAGAAACAACAAGGTCAGCTCTTTGGCAGAACACATTCAGCACCTTAATGTTGGTCTGTGAAAATGCCGACGTTCTGAAGATGGTGGACGTGGAGCTGAAGGGACTCCGGCCACTCAGAGCACCATCGCCGTCTAGGGCCGAGAGCCCAGTTTTATTTTCAAAGCTAAACCTAGGTTCGCTTTATAGGTGCCAGGAAACACAATCATCAACTGTTACAGTAGGGCGGTTTGACATAATGGCTCCTACAGTCTAGGTATACTGAGCTTGGTAATTATGGATTAGCAGAGATCTCCGGTGAGCAGAGACTTCCCCTGACACAAAGCAGTCAGTAAAAAGCAAAAGCAGGATTACTCTCACAGAGAGTTAGCACAAACACACAGAACAAACACGCATACATACAAACAGGCATACACACTGACACATGCACATGCGCAGCTATACACGCACACACCTTAGACCTACACACTCTTGTCGGCCATCACAGACAGTGTGCCGGCTCGGCAGCCATTTTGCAGGGCTGCTCTGGAATGTTCAATTAGGGTAATTGTTGCTTACGCCGTCATTTCTCAGCATTACAGACATCATATACGCAACAAAGTAGCATTTCAGACACCAAGCGGCTACACTCACCTCACAGCATCCAAATTATAGACAAAGAATCCAGATTCTGTGTCTCCGAAGTCTTTTCTCAGCACAGAGGCCCCATAGTGTAAACCAGGACGTATATGACAGCCAGCATGTCAGTTATTGTGCAGTCGTGTGTGAACCCCACATGGCGTGAATGTATATACGCTGCACGGCTCGTTGTAACGTATGTGGCGATGAGTGGGTGCGGGGGGGGGGGGGGGGGGGGGGGGGGGGGGGCTGGGGGGGCACGCCCTACAGATTGTCAGTGCTCACATATGGAGGAGGGGATGAGTGTGTGCACGTGAGCTCAGAGAAAAGAAAGAGGAAATGGGAAGGGTGAGACATGGAATAAATGGAAGAGGAGGGAGACAGGGAGAGGGAGAGAGGGAGAGAAGGGCACCGAAAGAGAAATGTACAGCTTGTTCTCGTCACCACCATTTTTTCACGCAGACTATGCAGCTTGGTCACCATTAATTCGGTTTTCGGAGAAGCGGTGGGGTAAAGATGTAGATTACGCCGGGCTTACGATGTATACAATACTC
Source organism: Chaetodon trifasciatus (assembly GCA_037975065.1). Classification (NCBI taxonomy): domain Eukaryota; kingdom Metazoa; phylum Chordata; class Actinopteri; order Chaetodontiformes; family Chaetodontidae; genus Chaetodon; species Chaetodon trifasciatus. The sequence continues at coordinate 524,681 of JBBMOE010000029.1, forward strand.
AGAGGATAATGGCAGCCCACACCTGTCACGCACCATACTCATCATATAAAACATTTCTATTGAAGAATGTGGGATGCCGTCTGTCGAACGCTGAATTCAGCTTTTCCAGGTTACTGCACGCTGAATGACCCAGTGTCACTGTAGGTGAATGCGTGACCTGTGCACTTGCATGTCCAGACTCCGAGCCCAGCTCTCCACCCATGTAGACCATCTCTAGCCTAACTTTGCTGTCTCGCCCACGCAGTACGAATCAATAAATGCCACAGAAATGATCTGAAAAAGATGGAATCGTCACTTCTTATGTAAGAGATATTTTTGTCCAAAGAAAATGGGTCTTTCTGAATGCACAGTATTGTCTTCTTTGAATACGGAATAATGTCCTTTTAGAGTTCACGTCTCTTATACCGCATTTGTTAAAACCAAAAAAAGCTTCGACTAGTCCCACAATGCAAATCTACAGTACTACAAACTACACTAGACTGCACCCCTCCCGACACAAAGATCTGCAATCACATGGGCAGGATTTAACAAAGGCCACATAAGGATAAGAGCACATCTATCACAGCCGTGGACACAAAGCGCGGATTGATAATCTCGCGTCATATGGACGGGATTGAACCAGTCTGCAGCCTTGTGAGACGGAGGCTGAGCGAGGCTCCGCTGGTGCAGCATGATGGTGGAGAGTTGGGGTGGGATGACGACCGGCTGTCAAACAGGACAGGTTGAATAAGGGCGTCAGGCAGCGAGAGGGAGAGAGGACCGAGAAAAAGGCAGCGCAATGCGCACATGTGGTCTTCTGGAGACGAAGGCCACCTTACAGGACGAGCTCAGACATGATGGTCAGACACACACGGAGGGGCCCTGCATATACGTGACCACTGAACATATGAACCCTCCCCCCTACTCCCCCCACCCCCACCCACATAGACACACGTTCAGAGTATGACACGAGACTGCACATATGATCCGCCACCCTTTGTCTAGGTTTATCGGTCAGTAATGGCCGGCAGTTCGGCACATTACGCGCCTGCCCCCATTCTTTTCCTCTCGCATGCGCACAGACACACACACACACACTCACACACACACACACACACACACACACTCTGGCAGTCATGTGCATGGCAGATGACCCCTCCTCTGACACATGTGTTTTAACCTCATTCTCTATGGTATGCCTATCATACATTACAGTAGTGTCATGACCGCCAACTAAACCCCCCCGCCACTCCTCTCAGCCTCCGTGTCCTCAGAACACACCCCCACCCCCACCACAACCCCAACCCCCACCCACCGGGTGATCATCCGCTGTGACCGTGTCCTCCTATCACCGTGAGTCAGGAGTGTTCGACAGCGATGGGTGGGTGGGAAGGTGGGGGTGGGGAGGGGGTGGGGGCACCCTATTTGACTTCTTTTCTTTTTCCGATCAGACATGATTACTGACAGAGAGAACTTTCCCACCCATCAGCGGCGGTGTGAGCGGTGTTACAGCGCCAGACAGAGGGGACCCTTTGTCTCCCACCAGCACACTGGGAGGGATGGCGTATGTACACACACATATACTGTACATTCTGGCATGGCTACAAACATACACTCACACACACTCGCTGACAGCAGCTACACACACGTTCACACACCACACTGCTACAATGTGAGTACAGTGCTGAAACGTAGGATGCAAAAGTGACAATATCCACATCCTGGAGTACATCGGCAGCAGCACACCTGTGTATGTAAATCTGTTCAGTTCAGCACATCCCTATGAGGAAACAATGTTGGATCACTTAAATGTGAGCATGTACAGCATGTGTGTCAATGTGCACGTGTGTGAGAGTGTGTGTGCGTGTCCTCAGACTCACCTGACAGTACCCCTGGAGCTGGCTGTCGTGGTAATGCAGCCTCAACTGGGGCTGCAGAGCTGTGACACCTGATGTCCCTCCTCCCTCTCACTCTCTCTGCTGTAGTATAGGATCAGTAGCTACACCCTAGCACTGACAGAAGAGGGGGAGACAGAGAGGAGGGGTTCTTATCGAGCCTGGCGGATCGTACCACCAGCTGACCGCAGACGAGGGGACGCCGGGGGGCAGAGCGGGTAGGGATGGCCCTGATAACGCTCCGTCCAACTGCCTCCGAACCACCCTGCTGTCTGCGCCAAGATGGTCTCTCCCTGCTCCCGCTGCTCTGATTGGATGACGTGCTTCCTCCTTCATCAAAATGTAAAATTCCAAGACAGAGAGAGTAGTGCAGCGTTTGTGTGTGTGTGTCTGTGTGTGTGTGTGAGAGAGAGAGAGAGAGGAAAAAGAGAGAGTGTGTGTCTGAGAGAAAGACAGACAATGCAAGAGAAAAAATGTGTGTATTTGAGAAATGTTTGTCATGCAGACTAGTGACTGTACACATGAATGTGAGTGTGTCTGTGTGTGTGCGAGTGTATGCATGCGTGTATGTGTGAGCATGTGCGTGTGTTTGACTGAGTGTTCATGTAAATGTGTGTGTTTGCGTCTTTGTGTCAGGGAGACGATATACAAGATGCCATTGTCTGTGTGGGCGTGTGATAGAGGAAGAGGTAGTCGAGGGAGAGACACAAGACAAAGAGAGCAAGAGATAGGAAGACATGGTGAGTGTGTGTGTGTGGGTGGGGGTGCGTGTGTGTGTGTGTGTGAGAGAGAGAGAGAGAGAGAGAGAGAGAAAAAGAGAGCAGTGTGTACGGCCTGAGAGCTGTCATCATTAGTCTCTCTGCAGTGGCTGGTGTTGGGCTGCAAAGGGGCTTGTCAGTCAGTTTCTGTCACAACATGTCACACTGAACGGACACACAAACACACACACAAACACTTTCCCAGAGGATATCATGTCAAGATGGGGGCAGTTTGCTCTGACAAGCTGATCCAACCGACCCCCCCCCCTCCCCATGCCTCAACCTTTCACCCCACTCCTCTGACTCCCCTGCAACGGTGTCACACACAGGTTGGGTCCCTGATTTGTCTGCTTCACTATGTACTGAAAGCGTCTGACAAAAGGCAGAATAAGGAGAAGGGCAGAGGAGCACAACACGCGGAGAGGCGGTAAAAAGGGCAAGAGAGTGGCAAGAGTCAGCGAGCGCTCACACACTGCCCAGTCTCCTGAGAACAAAACGGTGAAATACTGCTGACTCACTGTACTCTAGCAGGCCCAAACACACACACACGCAGATTAACCTCTACATCCAGTAGACTCACTCAAGACTATTCAAAACAAAAATAAAAACTGATTATTGATAATACCAATGTAGGGGTGAGTAAGAAAGATCAGACAACACACAGCGTTTTGTTCCCGTCCAATCGATCCCCTGTAGTTCGCTGCAGAGGGGAGTTTTATCCTCACACATAAAACAGACCTTCCCTTTTTCCTGGCTTTTCTCTGTCTCACTCCTGCTGCCGATTTAATTACCTTCTATATTTATCGGAGCTCAAGATGCTATTTTGGTTTCGAGACTCTTGTCACTGATATCGGGAGGCTACATTATTCAGAGTGAGAGCACCGGGGGCCGTCACACACAGAACAAGAGCGCTGTTGTTAACCCTATGGAGAAGGACGGAGGATATGCCACGCTCAGGACGTGGCTGCGTTTGTGTGCTGTCTAACCTCCTCGTTTTCTACGCTGTGAAGCCGTGATTTTGCACAAAGCGTGCGGATAGGGCTGGTGTAAGGTGTGGTCCGTCTTTCTGGTGTCTCCATTTTCTGGCTGCTCCATCTCAAATCTCGGCTCGGAGCATCGGGAGAGAGAAGAAGAAGATTTCCCACAGACACCCACGTACAAACAGGTTGCCACAAACGCACAAAAAAACGTAGAGTTGCGTGCAAGCTCGAGCACAGCAGCCCCGTGCACGCACGCACACAAAGCGACACACACACACACACAGCTGGTATGGATCGTGCCCTCCATATTTGGTTGTGATTTATGATCGCTCTTCAGTAGAGGCCACAGTCATCTGGGAGATGATGGCCATATTGATCTGATAAACAGTTTCATTTACTGCCATAGCCCGCCACTCATACTCACACTCACACACACTTCGGCATGTGCACGTTGGCATGCACACACACACGCAGCAAAGACACATAGATTCACAGCAGGAATAACCCAGCTTTCTGCTTCATCAATTCCCCACCTCCTCCACGTCTGCTTTTCTGTTTCTCTGCTCTTTCTCTTCTCCTCCCCCCAGGCCACCTCACCCTCTCCTCTGCTCTGAACACGCTTTAACCCGTTCCTATTCTGCCCTCGTTCTAGTTCTTTCTACCAGAATCCTCTGCCAGTCACCTGGTTCTCTACCAATTTTCTCCCCCATGCTCCGTGGCCTCTTTGTTTCTCCGTTTAGCTCCAGATGACTTCGTGCTCGGGTTATATCTCAGTTTGCCAACATTTCCCTGCAGGCATTTGACAGGAACATGCAGGAGGTAGCTGGCATGCAATATGATATCATGTCTCGTTCAAAAGACATATTAAAGCATAGGTTCAGATTTTTCAAGTCTATCTTGAAGCAATACTCACATACCACCATGACAAACACAGCACGCTGAAAGAGTTAGTGGATGCTTTTGTCTTTCTCCATGTCCAAACTGGCTGGGAAGCAATAGGTTAATAGTTAGACAGTAATGTAAGAGGCAGGGGACAGCATCTGCAAACTAAGATGCTGTCCCGGACCTAATGTGAGGCGTCAGTGGTTAGACAAATCAGGAGGGTGTCTTCATTCTGCCGGTCACATGTCGGATATTTCTCTTTTGTCAGGGTAACAAACCTAAATGCAGCTGTCAGAAGTATCCCAATGATGCTACACACACGAGTAAATACATCCATGGGAACACAAAGAGGGAATTACATACAAAAAGATGGTGGAAGATAACCACTTGCTCGGGTTTGAACGTCTCTCTCTGACTCTCTTTTTTCATTCTTTGCATAGCTATTCCACTTTGAATATACAAAACAGGTGAAACACTATGAATGTGTTCCACAAAAAGATCATCTAAAAGTGCGCAGTGCTAACACACCAACAACTACTGTGTCTCGTCTCTCTCTACGACAAAAGGTTTTCCACCCTGCCTTCGAAGTGCGCCTGTTCTGGAAGTGATCGGACGACACGTCATACAAAGTAGTTCTTTTCAAGCATATCCCCACCTTTACGGTGCACTCATTCTACAAACATATCAGTTCTCTGCCACTATAGACAGGAGGTATAATTACAGCATCCAATAACTCTTTCAACATACACATGGAATCTGGGTATTGTATTAAGGAGCTCTGGCAGTTGTTGGGATACGAGAAAGATGTTTAGGTCCCAAAATTGCAAAATGTAGTCTGAATGTCAATTTTAAGCTGTATATGTTCACAGATTTTCATGCAAATATTTAGAGGTTTTTACACAATTGTACATCTGCACAGCAACATGCAACTTTTATCAGGAACAGATGTTACAGCAATGTTGCAAAATAGTGGTCAAGACTGTGTTCCCTAATGCCAGTGATCGTAGATCTGGTGTTCCACTACATACTACTCTACCTCAGTAGCCCCACACAGTTAACATTCATGGCCGATAACAAAAAGTTGCTTGGCTGTTTCATGTGTTAAACATTGCACACTTACAGTCAGTGATGGACTACAGCTACATCAAAATAGTCTTTATTCCATTAGTCCATTATATTTTTAATTCAATTTTCAATAGGGATGTCAGGAATTAATTGGGCATTAGAAGGACTAATGTTTTCCAGAGTTTCACTCCTGTTTAATTGGTGTGATGGGTCAAACTGCCTTAATTAGACCTGCTGCTAACTCTAAAATTAGTAAGGGAGTTAGCGGCTGGTCTAACTGTTCATTTGGAGGCCTTTCCAGGCTGAAAAGAATAGCATTCTGGTATCAAACACTGTGTATTTGTGCTTTTTGGTATGAAAATGGCCAAATGCAAAAATGTTTTGAATATCAACCTTCAAAATCAGTCAAACCACCTTCATACGTGTGTGTGTGTGTGTGTGTGTGTGTGTGTGTGTGTGTGTGTGTGTGTGTGTGTGTGTGTGTGCATCATTTGTGAGTAAACAGATAATGTTAGAGGCATGGAATGGAGAAAAACATACACCAGTGAGTGCGCAATATTTTCACACACACACACACACACACACACACACACACACACACACACTAGAAGGCTTTCAGTTTCTAAATCAATCCCACATCCGTAGCTAATGCAGTGCTGGGCCCTCTTCAGGAAGCATTAGGCCTATTAGTCAAAGTGCGCACGCATTCCTGTATGTGTGTGTGTGTGTGTTTGAGTGTGTAGAAGCCGCACACTCAGCAGTAGCCGATCTCAGTGGATCCTGTGGGGTCAGCAGGTGCAACAGGGAATGAGGGACCATCTTATTGTGTGTGTGTGTGTGTGTGTGTGTTCCCTCCCCTCGATATCCTCTGGGCTCTTTATCTCTCTAAAATTATCCTCCATTTACTGGAAGACACTGGACAGACTGAGAGGCAAAGAGAAATATGGACACTCCAGTTTGAATGTCTTCCTGGATCACTTATGGATGCAGAACTAAGAGACAAACAGACTTTTTGCTTCGTCAAACAATCTAATTTAATAAACGCAGATAAGTTACGAAGTTTGACCGACAGAGAGGCATGTGACGCCTCAGCTAACCAGAGGGGGCGTTTTCGTTTCTTGTGACATTTTAGCAAGACAACACAGAACATCTGGGATGCTCATGTGATGTTCATGCTAAAATCTGATTTACAGTTGAGGCTACAGCATAGCTGCTGAGCATGAAGCCATCGTAGCTACACCACAGGCTACAGAGATGCTACATGGAGTGTGATTGGTCAGGGCGGCTGCATGTGTTTCTAATGCCAACGGGAATGCTGACAGTGAGGACACATTTAAGGACGGGTTTACATTTCACGTCAGTCTTAAAACACTGAAATATGTACAGTGGTGGCTGTGGTTGTTAATGCCGTCCATACTGACTTTTTAGTACAAAATTCCCTGTTTGTGTCATTGCTCTCCTACTCAGCAACTAAACAAGGAAACACTGTCCAAGGCAAGCAAAATAGACTGCACTGTCCTTGATTTGGCCAACTAAGAATGCATTTTTGCTCAGACTGAAGACTGTGGATGTTGTCCCCAATCTCTTAAATTGGAATTGCTTTAGGAAGGGATCTCTTCACAGCTGCATGAACCTCTCCTTTAAGGAAGCTGGAGAAAGACTCAGCAGTCTCTTCGGTGACACACATCTAACAAAGCCGTCCCCACTGCAAACATTCAGCTCGCCATGGTCCCTGCTATCTATCACGGTGAATGAAATAAAGAAAACGCGGCCATAGCACAGCAGTTTCTCTTATTCAGTAATGAGACGCGCTGAAATAGATGCTTCCAGGATGTAATTCAAGTTATGCGAGTACATGCTGTCACCGTCGCTCTCTATCACAAAGTACATGAAAGGATATAAATACAATAACTGTGGAGAAAGTAATGAAAGCATGTTAGAGCTTGATAACGTACGATAGATCTGTCTGACGCGGCGGGGCTATCAGCAGGTGGAATCAGTCGCTGAACTATAAATCGAAACCTACACTGTTGTGGCGATGGCAGCACTCCCATTAACTATAAATCCAGTTCAGGTTGTTTGACTCCTCATACCTGCATGAACCGTACTGCCTTGCGGATACAGAGGACTCTCATTTTCAGACAAAACCTAATTTCTCCTTCCTCTGCTGGTGTCTAAATATGCATAATTTTGCATAGGTTTTGAGATATCCCTTTCTGTCATTATCCCAGTACAATGGTAGTGAATGGAATTTCAAAGCTTTGGGAAAATCACAGTGGGGAAGTTTAACAAAAAAAAAAAAAAGAAAAAAAAGAGTCTCTCCAGTAAGAGTGTCCCTGTTATTCTGATTCACAGACCTGACTGTAAATTGTTTTCTAAGGGACTATTTCTTCAGCAGAAAGTAGGTACGTTGAAGACTGTTCACAGTGGGATTATCGAATTAACTGGGATGTTTCCGGAAATGTGTTGCAATTGAGTTTTTGAAATTTTAAAGAAACTGCCAGACACAACCAAAATGCATGGAAATCAGCAGTCGATCAATATTATCTGCCTCTGATGCAAAAACTAGCCAACAGTAGAATCAGCAGAACAACCTGTGTCACTCCGCTTAAGGACTCACTTATCCAAGAGTAATTCTATTACTTTGTCTTTTAGGAGAAACTTTCAGCATCTCATTATAGCCAGAGGAGCGCTCTGAGACGAATCTCCACCCAAACACAAACAGAAAGTTCTCAGAGAAACCCTCACTGATGTGAAGAAATATATCTTAAGAGCTGGCATCAGCCTTCAAAATCCAGTCTTTATCAAACCCAACAGTGTGCATCACTGCATCCTTGTGTGACATCCTTCCAACTTACAAATGGCCCTCCATTTCCCCCTTTGTCTCTTTGCCTCACACGGCCTCGTGCCGCCTCCTCCTCGCATCCTATTTGTCAGTGAGGAGTTTCACATCCCGAGGTGGATCAAGTCTCTGCGAATCAATATCATCCATTCAAGTGGGTGCAGCTCATGCATGATCATGTGAAAACACACGCTCATACACACACACACACACGGACCTGTAAAATTACACTTTGCATGCACAACCAATGAGAAAGAGATGGACTCAAAATGACTTTTGTCGTCATTGTCAAATAAACTGAAGTTGATTGGAATTTTGTTCGTGATGGACGCAGGAAGGAATGTCAGGAAAACCCATATAAATAATAGCCTTTACTAATGCCAGCAGTAAGTACTCAGATCAGTCAGACAGAGCCAGTTAATAGACCCATGGAGATGCTGAGGATAGAAATGAGGGTAGAGGATGGAGAGAGGCAGTGGAAAAGTGAGAGGGAGGAGAGGAAGGAGGAAACTAGCGGGGAGAGCGAGACAGTGAGACTGGCCATTATAAATCATATCCACTGTTGGCGCCGGTCACGTATCCTAGCAACCAGACAGACCCTCCGCCTCTCCTCCATCCCCTTTCTATCTTCCACTAACAGCTTGGTCACTCTTATTACCCATACTGCACTGGGACATGGCCCAAAAACTCAGGACGGAGTGTGGCCTCCAGCTAAGCAACTGTCTGTGTTAGCCTTATGCTAATCAGACCTAATAGCAGCTGACCCCAGAATAGTGCACGGCAAAGAGCTGACAGACACACATGCTGGTCCCACACACAAGCACACACACAATGACAGACAATTTAAGGGTGACAATTTCAATCTCCATCCCTCTCTGTCCTTTCCATCATGGACTGAATCACATACTGATCTATACACAAAAAAATGGCTTCAAGCTCCAGCACTATGACAGAAGTACCCTGTAATTCTAACTTTATTTTGTTGGATTAATTAGCGCCCTGCACACCATCACAGGTGTTTTCAATTCCTCTGGCTAATTACACCTCCTGTTCAGGTTGAAGTTGGCTGTAGCTGCGCTGGGAATGACACGAGGTCACCAAAAGTCATGCACTAAATAAGAATGATGAAGGTTTAAATTAACAAGCGTAACAAATCGAGTGGGAGAGTCTGCGCAGCCCTAACTAGGTCCAATTAGGCATAAGTGAAAATCCCAATGTGGGTTAAATTTGCTCCTGTATCTTCATTGTATTTACCAGAAAACAGCGACGTCAGGTGAACTTTCTCTCTTATCCTCCACAGCCGTTCGTGTCACATGGATGGGAGGCTTGTCCCAATTCTAAACCACGAACTAAACATATTCAGCTCATGCCACTACTCCTCATAGTGCGTTTTTGTTGGTAGATAAGAAATCTATAGGCCTTTTTCACAGAAGACATTCAGACGTGTCACAGCAGGTGTAAGTAAATAATAAAATGAAGGACGGCTGAATTCCATTTAGCTGCTTCAGCATCAGGGTCCGGGTGCTGTGCAGGCTGGCTCACTGTCATGACTTACTTGCACACTGGGATAGAACTTCTTTAATGGACCTTTGTACTTACAGGAAATGACGCAATATTCACAAAAATAAACCCCAATCAAGTTACGACTTTGGAACGTCGCTGTCAATTAAATCAAAGTCATTTGTGCTTTCTAAGATTTTTTCCGAGCTGTCTCAACACTTTCTTCTATTTATCTATTTTTTTTGCAGCCGTTAGCAGCTCCTCCATTTCCTCTGTGCACTTTCATTATGCATACTGGCTTGTTTGAGTGTATTTCATTTTGTCCGGTGTGAACGCACTCCACACAAAACCTGCTTAAAACCATTCTGTAGTGTGGAAATGGGACGCAGTTTTATGGTGAAATTCCAGACACCTTTTCAAATCCAAGCACAGGTTGTTTTTTTTCCCAACCACCTATGCCTTTTTAATCTTAAAGGGATAGTTGGGATTTTTTTTAAGTAGGGTTGTATAAGGTACTTATCCAGAGTCGGTGTATTCGCTCCAGTAGATGGAGGATGGCACACCCCCAGTTTGGAGAAGCAGCAGGAGTAGCGGTGTAGGAAGCTAAGCAATGTATTGCTGTGGACGGGGTCAACTTAAGTGTATGCTATATTAGAATATTTCCAAAGCTTTACCTTGACACCAGACAGTCCTTTCACTTGGAATTTCTGTATTCATCTGCAGGCTTTTATGGAGGAGACGACAAATTAGATGATAAAAATGAGTGATTATAACGGCAACAACAAAGTGCCATTCACTGTGGAGATGAGAGAATTCCTTTATGAACCAGAGCATACAGAGGAAGAACGTTTGCAGATGGAGACTGAACTGAAACTGCATTTCTTTACTGGCTGTTTGGTTAGTCATTCATGTGTTTGTAGATATTTAGATTATCACTGGATAAAAGCCAGATTCTGCACTGCACAGCACGGGGACAAATTTCTACAGACTTACGCATGCAAGATGCCCACAGGACGCCCATCCCCAACACAGTGAAGTGGCACGATACACACCTCAAGGACAATCAGATTACACAATCAGACAATTTAGACCACACTGAAATGCCTCTTTGGTCAAATTTCCTCTCCGAATGATTCACAACTGATGAGACTTAAGAGACCCTCTGTTTAGTCTATTTTAGCCAGGTGACAGTACAACAAGAGGATATACTGTGTAACCTCTAGCTAGCATGAACAGCTGAAACTCAGTGAGCACGCCGGCTCTGTGCTGCAGCTTTATGCTCCTTAAAAGCTTCACCCAGTTACTGGTCTCCAGACGGCTGCAGTCTGATACTACTGCTGCTCCTCTATGGGCTTGACTGCAGCCTTATTGTCTACTTGCTTATGAAATTTTGAGTGCTCAGCAGAGTGAACGGACAGTAACACAGAGAGAGCGTGCGCATCGATGAGAGCAAAGGAAATGAAGCACTCAGGAACCACTCAGTCGGCCCGTAGTCCGAGAGCCACCAGAAGTGGGTGGTATGAGAGGAAAATGATGTTTGAGAAATGAAGGACAAAGCAGGCACAGAGTGCGTGTGTGTACTAATAGAACACAAGTACGCCACCTTGTGGACCAGGACTGGCAGGGCTCCCCTCAAATTGTCCTTGACCTGTGTGAGAGAAAATCATTTATGAGGAAGAGTTGTGAAAAGTGATCACGCACAGGGAGCTCCCACTTCCCGATGTCTCAGAGACACAGAGAACTCTGCATACACTCGTCAGTGGACAGTGACAACAGCATCATTTCTTGAAGGATGCTCCTGACCTTTTCAAGGATGATACCTCAGTAAATCTATAAGATAAACCTCCTTTGAAGATTTAATGACATTCACAGTGAGAGTGCATGTTAAACAAAAGGTGCTCTTGCTACAGCAGCAGGATCATAATGAACACTCAAATCCTTGGTATTGAATTGGATTAACTTTTCCTTTAATCTCTGCCCTTATCTTAAATTAGAATAAAAATGGACACAGATAAGCAAAGGTTTCATCTCTATGGCAGCAATTGTGTTTTTCAGTCTACTATCAGTGGAGATTTTAGTTTGATGAAAGCCAAAGTCATCTCCTTTGGTTTGTCATTGAACTGGACTCACAAGACCCACACAGATTTGTTTTTCAGCCTTTCAGGCAGTGTTGGGAAAATTTCTGTTGGTGTATTTAATTCTAATTAACCGTAATGTTTATATGTTTGTTTGGCTTTTTGCACCGGTTTAAGCTTTTCACCAGTTGTTTAGTGAAGACTAATATTAGAAAAAGTGAAATATTCCACAACACAGCTTGAAGCTGTACAAACCAAATGTTGCGTTTAGGCATAAGAATTGCGTTTAACTTAATAATGTTTATGTTTACTCAAAAATGATCTTAATAACATAAACAGCTAATCTTAAACACATTAAAGGTGGGCTATACTCAGTTTGTGACCTGTAACTTAAACCTTTTTTGGACCAACAGGACCAGTTGACATGCTGATGCACAAACCCACTTGTTCTTGTATTTCACACTTATATTTGAATTGTCGTGTTTAACTCTTAGTTTTATTTTTATTTGGTCTTAGAGAGGGAAAGTCTTTCTATGATAGTAACCTTATATTACCTCTGTTGTGTGAAGCCGCTGGAGGTCAGCCGTGTAAATCAATTTTAGCGCATTGATTATGGTTTGGCGCAGTGCCTAAATGCTTCTTAATGCTTCAGAATCCCTATAAAAGCACAAGTTCTTGAAGTTATATTAAATTGACCGAGAGGGGAAGTTCTTCCAGCAAACTACAACATCAAGACTCAAGAACAGACGAACGCAGCTCACCTGAGCAGTCCAGTGCCATTAGGACCACGATGATGCCTTCAAGTGTAGTTGGACAGCAGTGGAGCCTCTGGCCCCTCCAATTCGACAAATTGTCAAAGAATTCACCAGGCGCTAAACTCTCAGCAGATCTGAGGTTTTTATTACCACACTACTCGGTAAGTTTATCAAACGCCCCACATACACATCGGTCACAAATAGTCTTTTGTTATTAGTTGTAATTTTTACCACAATATCAAATTTAATTCTTTACGGGATGTTCTGGAACGCAACATAACAAATTCTGACGACTTTCTGACAGTCTCGAGAACAATCAGTAAACAACATGCGCAGGATGGCGGAGGAGATACAGCCTGTGAAGGAACAGAGGTCAGTTTTCCTGCCTAAAAACCTTTTATTTTTATTTTAAATTGTATTAATACCGTGGTTGGTCATTGTTTGCATGTAGTGGTTTTGTGGTGACATTACCCAACTACGTCATGTTCTTGAACCAGTACCGACCCCCTCCTTACCGACAACTACTCGAACACGGACCAAACCCCCCTTGAAACTGTGTTATTTTTATGTCTACTTGGCTACTGTCAAATATCCAAATTTTGTTGAATATTTCACCAGTAAAGATTCACCAATATGAAGTGATGAAGACTGGGCACAAAATGTTCTCTCTGCAGATCGTTATGCTTATATAAAAACACAACTTTATTTAAGTCGCTAATGGAATCTCTGTCCGCATTTCTAATGTAAATATTGAATGTGTGTTGGTGTATCGGTCATTTTAGCTGTCTCCAGGTAAACATGTAACGCTATTATGGAAAACACGTCAACATCAATCTTTAATTGGGCATAAAGGTCCGAAAATACAAAGTACAAACCATCTTGGCTTAAATCTATTTACTGTTTGCATGTTGCTCAAGTTTACCAAAAGTGAGATTCAGAGAAGCATTGTAAAGATTTCATATCAGTAGCACTGATAGCAGAAGTGTCATATGGTCAAAGTTCAATTTCTAGTTTGTCTGTGTTTGCATGTACTTTATGTGTTTTGTCTGCTTGCCTGGGTGCATGTACACTGTCGGACTCTCAGCTCCTGGATATTAAGTTGGCTTCCCTCTTGGTGCCCCACATCTCCCTCTCAGCTGAAAGATGCAGAAGAGAAAATGCTCAAGAGTAAGTGTGTTTTAAAGAGCCGTTCAGCCGCTTAGAAGAACTTCAGAGGTTTTCAGTGAAGAGTCACAGTGTTGCATTATCTACATGCTGAGAGGATTTGGTGTGTGCATTATGAAAAAGGGTCAAAAATACCAGAACTGGTTATTGAACAAACAAAGTCATGAGTTGTATTTCCCCTATTTCTCTCTATATCCTCCCTTGTCCCATAATTCTCCCCTGTTCTGCAGGTGTGAAGCGGCCTTTCTCCAGGCAGCACGTCCGCATATCAAACAACAACTATCTGTGGACCTTAGCTTTTTCCACTCAGCCATGCACGCTCCCCCATCCCCCTGCCCAGCCCAGGTCCCCTCTGGTTCTGCTGCATGGATTTGGAGGCGGAGTTGCCCTGTGGGCCCAAAACTTGGACACTCTCTCCAGCTGCGGACCGGTCTACGCTCTAGATCTACTGGGCTTCGGCAGGAGCAGCCGCCCCGAGTTCACAACCGATCCGGAGGGAGCTGAGGAGCAGTTCATGGCAGCCCTGGAGGAGTGGAGGGAGAAGGTGGGACTGGAGGAAATGGTGCTGCTGGGACACAACCTCGGAGGATACCTGTCTGCTGCCTACACACTCAGATACCCACACAGGTGCTTTGGTGTGATTTTGCTTGTGTGTGTGTGTCTCTGTACGTGGGTGAGAAGACACAAGCGTCACTTCATGTAACTTTCTGCAACAGGGAACAGTCTTTTTATGTACTTTGTTGACCTCTACCATCTGCTGAATAAGGTGCAACCCCATAAACAAGTAAATGTGGGGATTTGTAATTGAAATTTAACCTGTAGTGTGTACATTTATCAAGTGACTGTGTGTGTGTGTGTGTGTGTGTGTGTGTGTGCAGGGTAAAACATCTGCTGCTCGTAGAGCCGTGGGGATTCCCAGCACGTCCAGAGAACCCCAACCACAACTCCATCCCAGTGTGGATCAGAGCCATGGGGGCTATCATGAGCCCCTTCAACCCTCTGGCTGGACTCAGACTGGCTGGGCCTCTAGGTCAGCACACACACACACACACACACACACACACACACACACACACACACACACACACAGACACACACACATACAAATATCTGCAAATGAACAAACTCAGACATCAAAATAGTGTGTAATTGAAGATAGTGTAGCCGCCTCATGCCTCTGGTGTTGCTAGATTCTCCACATAAAACACACATTCCATTCAACCCCTTCTGCTTCCTGACACAAAGAGGATGCTGCTCCTTGTCCCTGTGGCTCTGCGTTGTCGTCACTGATTATTTTCACTTCAGCACTCACAAAGATGGCCATGTTGTCATCTTCTTTTGAAAGAGTTTCTGAGAAGAAGTCTGTGTTTGTGTTGTTTTCCTACAAATTTCTGGTGAAATCTGTGGAACAAAACATGGATAGCAATGCAGAGGTCAGAAGAGGCTGCCAGTGATCCTGTCAATGCGCTTGTTTGTTTGCGGTTGTCATACTCATTCTGGGGGTAAATTTCCTTCTTTTCCGGTTTGGTCTCTCTCCCCTCAGGTCCAATGCTGGTCCAGACCATCAGGTCAGACTTCAAGCAGAAATACTCTTCTGTGTTTGATGACAACACAGTGTCTGACTACATCTACCATGTGAATGCCCAGACTCCAAGGTGAGGACCCGATATGCGCTGATACTTTACTTTCTCTGACAACACATCATACAATCTCCAACAGTATTTCTTTGCGTTTCAGCGGAGAGACAGCCTTTAAGAACATGACCATCCCATATGGCTGGGCTAAGAGGCCCATGCTGGAGAGGATTGGCCAGGTCCAGGCTGGCATTCCCATTTCCTTCATCTATGGATCGCGCTCCAGCATTGACAGTGACTCTGGGTATGCGTTCAAGAAAACCAGACCAGATGTGGAAATTAGGGTAGGTTCTTTAAATAGCTTTTTTTTGGAACGTCAGTTTCATGTCAAGTCTCTTCAATATGTGGTTTAAAAGAAATATGCATGGCAAGATATTATCTAAGTTTGCTTTGTTTAAGTATATACAAAACTTATTTTGCTCATATTTCTATTGACAGAAATGGATTTATCTCTAAATGTCTGACTCTTTCTGTTCAACTGTATGTGTGTCAGGTGATCAGAGGAGCCGGCCATTACGTTTTCGCAGACCAGCCAGATGACTTCAACCAGACAGTCCTTCAGATCCTCGCTAGGACAGAGAAGAAGAGCGAAGATGTGGGAAAGAAGCAGCAAGAGCGTCCTCATTCAGATGATGCACAGGAGGGGCCAGGGTTGGACTAAGTCAAACCCATGACACGGCCATGACAGTTTAACTGTGAGCCTCTTTATCATGCACTTTACTCTGAAGAGAGACCATCACTGACTGAGAACACTTTACTCATCATTCCACAATCTAACACTCCCTAAGCCTTGGGATCAAAGGTCAGATGATGCCACCAGCCTCATGTAAAGAAATTTTATAAATAAATGTGAGATGCAGTCTTTGTCGCTCACGTTGTGTTTTTTTTCTGTTTTTGTGCAACTTTTGTCCATAAAAACAGAGAAATCCCGTCAAGGGAATATCTTGTTTTGGGTTGAGGCTGATGTTAAGCACACAGGATGTGCTTTTTCTGACCCCTCACCCACTCTGACAGATGTGAGGGAGGAGTGAGTGGGGCAAAGGGCTGCTGTGTTTTTAAGGAAACTTCCTCGCTTCTCCAGAGACGCTGTGACAGAGAGCGGCCAGCAGGTGGCAGCACAGTGACAGCGTATGCACATTACCTCCCCTCTCCTTTGCAGAGGGGCAGTGAATCCCATACAAAGCGCCCTCACATGCATATTGAGCTGAGTGACCCACTCAGGAGACCTGGACAGTGATGCTTTAAGAGCAGTACGACTCTCAGCTCTCTGCTAAGTCACAACTGCAGTGACAGAATAGGGTCAGAGATGTGTGTTGGACTAAAAATAGGCCTTCTGCTTTGACATGAGTGAAACTTGGGCCTTTACTAGGAGACATTCATTCTGTGAATATGTGAGTCTGCAAAAATAGGTGGCACATGGCAGCCATTGTTTTTAATTTGACAGTTGCCCTTTTATGTGACATTTTGTGCAATTGTTAGTCGCAATAATACCCTCGATACACTAAATTCATATTTACATTTGACCATTTATGTGCTGCAACATGCTAATTCTCCACTGGGATTGTTTGTGGAATTAGACAAGTTCCTAGGTTACCACAATGGAAAAGATACAGCCTCATTAAATTACTTAAAAGGATTGTGAAGGGGCTTTATTGCAATGAGCGACATAGTTTCTACCTTAATTTTCAGCCTTGCCTCCTGGTCTTTAAAAGAGTACGCCGCCAATTTACCAATGCACACCTACTTTTTTACTCCACCCGTTCACCCGACCTGGTGCCTACTTTACCCACAATACAACTTGACAACTAACGGTTCATTCACAGATTCAGCTGCATTGTACTGGTAGTGGCTAATGTAGCACTGTGCTGCTAGCTTCATGCAGAGATGAGGAGTGGGCTACAGACTTGGTGAGCTCACTTCTGTCCAACTCCACACCCCCCACTTTTTTTGCACTTTCAGTCTTCCAGTCTGCAGCTCCAACTGATGCTGACTCAAGGGACATCACTTGAGGATATATATGTGCAGCTCCCTGTGAAGCCACAAAAGGCTTTATCCAACTTTTTCACACACGCAGTAGTAGAACTCCACCACACCTGTAAACAGACTTTGATGTGTAAAATCAGTTCCCCTTCAAGGTGCCCTCTGGGGTTTTTTCACCACTGGTAATGCTGTGGAGCAATGGAGCCCCATTTTGCTTGAGCACATGGGCAGTGAGATGCACCTTCCTGCTGTCAGGTTCATTGACCGACACTGGTGCCACATTTACAATATTCAAAGCTTTGGAAATACATTTGGCATATTTGTTATACCTCAAGAATGCAAACAATGTCTGTTGGTGAGTTAAACATAGCCTGGGTTTGTTTACAGGAACACTCAGCTGAGCACATTTGATGCTGTGGTGTTTTATATCCAGTGAATGTCTCCACCAGCAGGATGCAGAAGGGGAAAGATGGTGTTCCAGGCTGCAGTTTAGTAAATTAATGGAGGAGAGAGAAGATAACCTGAAGACATTATTTCTGAGCTCCGAGCACCCTGGTTTTCCTCGTGTAACTGTTACCTCTGCCCTCCTCTGTCATTTCTGAGACGTCAACCCGGCCCACCCAAACTGTCTCCCGGCAACAGGGTAGCCACGGAGACTGATCCTTTTGGATCGTAGACCTGCAGGAAGTGATGCTGTGTTTGGACGGGGTAATTATGGGTTGTTTGTTTTCTTGAAGATGCTGGCTGGCTGCTTGTCAAGGCAGCGAGGAACATTCAGCAGGAGCTGCATGTGCACAGACTCTCGGGGTTTGAAACGTGTGCACACAATGTGCCCAGGCCTCTGTCCATAATGCTCCCTTAATAAGTTTGCAGGCTCATTCATCGTGTCTCTCCTTGTGTCACCCACTCAGTCACATGGCCACAGAAAATCATTTCATGAGGAAAGAGTGACAAAAGTGACGGGAGCTTTCATACAGAGTGTGGATATAAATGAGGCTCGAAGGCCTGAAATAACTGCACATAAAAGGTGTGTCCACACGGGAGCACACGCTGTTGCACTGCTGCTGGCAGTCTATCAGTTTGTCTATAATCAGCTCCACCGCACACAGGTTTGTGCAACCATAGCAGCAGGAGCTCAGTTTCAAAAGCTGACAGTAATATCTCCCTGAGTTGACATTTCACTGATTATTGAGACTCACTTTGGATTCTAACCTTCGCATAAAAGAGTTACTTCACTCATGACGTGAAAACAAATTATGAATGAACATGGAGTCAGTCCTGCAGAGGCCTGTCCAGGACCAGCACCTCTCTCTTTTGCCTCATACTATAGGCATCCATCACCACATGTCAGAAGCCCCATAGAATTGTGTTCATTTTTCATGTGACAGTCCACCAGTGTAACGAGATGCATGCATCACGAACAGGCAGCTCCACTCCCCTCGTGTCTGGACCAAACAATTATAGTCTGGTTATGAGTGACTGATGATATTTACAGTCCGGAGATTTATTTTTACCACAGTTGGCAGCCAGGCTGACATTTGCACAATAAAAAGGACAATATTTCAATGAAGTCTGTGCAGCCAAACCATACTGTTAAATGAAAGCAATATCTGTCTGTCTACATATCTCTAAATGAGCTGAAATGATCACTGATCTGAAAGGTGCAGCCATTTTCACAGAGCTGCAGAAATTGTCAGTCTTTATGCGGCGAGAGCACTTCATCGCACCTCACAGCCCTCACATTTCACCAAAGGCGTCGGAGTCTAATGATCACAGCATTTCAATTCTGACTGAGTGCATCAGGAAAGACTAACAGAGCCAGAGGTGGAGCTCGCCAGCTGGTTGGTTATTCTCTGCAGACACAGCGCATGAAAAGCTGCCGATGTGATGACTTCTCTCCACCTCACAGAAGGAGTGAAACGAATCCAAAGACGCATTGAGACTTTGACATTGAGACTCACGCGAAGGCATCTCATCTGTGACATAACTGGGACTGATGCTGAAGTGCTGCTGATTCATAAGATCCTGTAAAGCGGGTAATTTCTCTCTCTTCACTGAAGCTATTGATTCTGCATAACTAAATCTGGTCTCTGAGCCACAGCCTGTCACCAGGCACATTTCCATGCATGTCCCAACCGTTTGTTTACATCAATTTAAAAGTACAGCTGGGCCTTCCTCATCTGCATATTTACACATATTATTATATTTATATTATCCATTATTAATATTACATATTCAGATCAATTTAAAGATCCCCTCCACACATGTATTAAGGCATTCATAAATGGTCTCTAATGTGTGTTGAGCTATAATAATCCTTAAAAAGGCAAAATGTTGAATATTGGACCAGGATTGGCTTCCAAACGGTTTTATGATGTCACAAATCATGCTCTTAGACCTGACTCTTCCTCCTCAGTTAGCACAGAGAAAATACACTTACTTTCTTTTTTTTACTTGTAATAAGGATAAATAAAAATAATAACTGTTGTGTTTTCATTACCTTAGAGTGAGCTCTTTATGTCTACAGAGGGAGCAGATCCCCTCTCACGGAATTTGCCATGTTGCGCCGCCATGTTTCTACAGCAGCCCAGAATGGATGAACCACTGGCTCTAGAGGGGGTCTTTCGTGTTTTTCAAGAGTTTTGTGGCAACTATACAGTCTCTAACATGTTATCACCCAACTAAGCGGTTCCCCTAATTTATTTTAGCATCATTTTAGCATCTTGGTTCCCCTGCTTCTATGATCAGTATCATTTCCAACAGCGGGCATCTGTTTTCATCAAAAACAGCACCACCCATGCACTAAATAATAAAGCTTGCAACTAGCTCAGCGGCTTAAGAGCCAGATATTCCCCCCAGAAGTTGGTAGAGAAATAAAATGGAGCTAAAAGAGACAGACAAGAATTAGATTATTATAATGTATATAGTAATTTTCCCTGGTGGCCTCCAAACGAATGCTAATGCTGCTCTGCGTCAGCTCAATGTATAAATAAGCAACTAGTGCTATGAAGTTCATGTATGGTATGCACAACTTGTCTCCACTGCCCCTGAGTGGCCAAAGCTATTGTAGATTTTCCCTAATTTTGGCTTAAAATCCCAAAACTCTGGATGCTAGACTGAACCATACAGTTCATAGCCTAGCATCTTGTGTCGACTGTCATGCACACTCCTGGGACCACTTTGTAACGCAGCTGAAATACCACTTGGGTGATGTTCTCTGACTTGACCAATCTCTATTCAGAGCAACAGCAGACATGATGCAGCTTCACAGGCTGAGTAATACTCTGCATGACTAGTGAATTAACTTTGGTTATCTGATGTAAAATCAATTAAGTGCTCCTTTGAAATAGAGCAATGAATATTTATTGTCACCCTCCAGACTGTTTTAGCTTATTTGGGACAACCAAACAAACAAAGAGCTTTCTGGCCAGAATTTCTTCCTCATGGTTGAGGAGCCTCTGTGGGTTTTTTTTAAAACAAGTCTGGGAAACATCCAGAAGGCCCTTCTCATATTCAAGATCATTAAAAGCAGGTGTCCTTCAGAACCAACAGGATGTGGCTTGGGGGGGTCTGCCATCCCCACAGATGTCCTTGCTACTTGCAACCGGCATTGTAAATCCAACTTTATCTATGCTTCCACTATATTCATTTGACTTAAAAGTGGACACATTGTCTTAAAATTGGCTGATTTGATCCCCATCTTTGCTGTCATTACACAAGGAATTCTCTATTCTTAAAATCCAAAGTCATCTGTGCGTCTCTGCTGCTTTACGATTTCCTGTTTAGCAGCAGCGTTGTGGCTGCCTGTTATAGCTTTGATGCCCAGTGCTCTCCAGCTGTATCCTGCCTTCTTCACACTGCAAAAGTGTGTTTTTTCCCCCTCATCCATTTCACTGCTTGTGCCCTGCTGCTGTTTGCTCCTTCTATTCCTGGTCACATAATTTGAGTTTCACAGGGTTATTTGTTGTTAAATTGCCATGGCTTCTGCTGTCTTCTACGTAATGCCTGTAATAACTGTTCTTTTTTGATACCCTCTCTCTCCTGTTTGCCTTCTTCCAGGCTGTCACGGCTAATGAAAATGTGCCTTTAATTGACTTGCTCTCTCTCTCTCTCTCTCTCTCTCTCTCTCTCTCTCTCTCACTCTCTGTCTGCTCTCTCTGGCAGTCCTTGGTTTCACATTGTGTGAGATGGGCAAACACACTGTTTCAGTAACACTCTGAGCAAGCCTACAGTGAAATTAAATGTACACACACACACACACACACAGACACACGCACACGCACACGCACACACACACACACACACACACACACACACACACACACACACACACACACACTCAATGTCTGATGAAAAAAGCTCCATCAGATGACCAAACAGTGTCTATGTACTCTGAGACTGCATGTGTGCATGCTGCGTGTGTGTGTGTATGTGTGTGTGTGTGTGTGTGTGTGTGTGTGTGTGTGTGTGTGTGTGTGTGTGTGTGTGTGGATGTGCATTACTAACGTTGTGGGGACATAAATCCTTTTATACAGTCACATTGTGGGATCTTGTCTTCTTATGGGGGCAAAATTCAAGTCTCCATAACATAATCATTGAAGTTTAGGATGAAGAGTTGGGTAAAGGTTAGGTTTAGGTTAAGGTTAGGGTTAGGTAGGCAGTGGTTATGGTTTAGTCTCCAGGAAATTAATAGAAGCCTATATAACGTCCCCAAAAATGATGGAAACATGGCTGTGTGTGTCTGTGGTGTTGGTTGGGCATAGTCACAAAGAAGAGTGTAGTGTCTCAGCAGGTTTGTGGGTTTGTTTGTGTGTGTTTGTGTGTGTGTGTGTGTGTGTTGGGGGGCCTTGTTCCTTAAAACAGTTTTCGTCAGCAGCTCTACTGACAGCCTGATGGCAGGAGTTCAGCCTTAACATTCAGCACCAGTGGCGGTCAAATTAAATGCTCTGCTGACAGACGCACCCTTCAACCTACATTTAAACCAGATAAGAACCATCGTAAAACCAGAGAGGTGCACACAGTGAGCATGAATATCAGGAAGCAAGTGCTATAATGACTTATGTTTGACTGATAATATTGAACACACTGTCATTACACACTGGAAAATAAATTTGTTGGATGAAAAAGAGAAGTTAAAGATGGTTAGAGAGAGTTAAAAGGCAAAAAAGGAAGGAGTTGGTTTATAGATTCTTGACCAAGCAGTCTCAGTCAGGGGCAAAGGGCCAGAGGATAGGAAGGATTAAACAGCTTGGTTTACTATTGTGTAAAATATACTAAAATCGACATTTAGGCTCTAACGCCTCAGTTATCAAGAGCGGAAGAGAAAGCAGTCAGTGTCCAATTTACAAGAGGGGAGGGGAAATACAGTCCAATGCCAAAGGTCAGATGCGCCGCAGGTTGGCTGCTTCCTCAGAGTCCATAGACAACTTTTAAATGTCACTTTATGGCAGTCCTCGCTCAGCCGTCACAATGGATTTGACTGCCAACACCCTTCAGTCTTCAGGAAGCCCAACTCTGCCTTAGGACTGCAGTGCCTGGCCTGCACACAGGGGGACTTAAAAGAAATGACAGCCAGCACTCTTTGCTGAGTGTGGCACAAGCAGACTACAGCATGGAGGCAGGAACAGCTACTCACCTGCCTTCAATCAGCACCTGAATCACAGCCATTGGCTCACAGCAGATGTGAAGTTCCCCAACCCCCCAACACACAAAACCTCTCCCAGTCAGGGTCAATTAGTGTGAAGGTGACAACACAGGTTTAGCCAATTACAAAATCATTTCCAATTGCTGTGTGTAGATTTTTTTCTGCCATTTTCAAATGATTATTTTCATCTAATGAATCACTACAGCTCAACAGTTGCTGCTGGTGTCACCACAAACTCCAGGTTTAGAAACCCTGGTCTGTCATGAAATACAGCCAGCAGTACTCGAACATTGCTTCCATGTAAAAATCACATTCTCCAGCTTTCAGGGGAAGAAATGTTTTTTTCATCAGCACAAATGGCCGTAAAGGGTTAAAATTAACAGGCCGCTTCTGTTAATGCACACTGACCTGCCAGAACCAGATAATCTACAGTCTGCTGCTGTGAGCATAGTGTCTGTAGATGGTGTTTCCCTGCCAGTCTGCCAGATTGATTCCTGCACACACACACACACACACACACACACACACACACACACACACACACACACACACACACACACACACACACAGAGCATCTACTGTGAAAACCACAAAAACTAATCTGATTCACTGGACTGACTACACCTTGACATTTCCAACATGTTCTCCATATTTGGTACTTTTGAAATTTTGAAACTAATTAAACTAATATGGGTGAACAGAGAGGAGTACAGAGCAAACAGGTGGCAGTGCTGTCTGTCGCTGCAGTGAGAGGATTGTGGGTAAATGATAGGATCTGACGGCAGCACGTGCCTGGTGCGAACATGACATCGTCTCTCTGACACACTACCCTCATTCACTTTTTGAAGCGCACATGACAACCTCATCACTCTCTCACTTGTGTGTGTGCTATCCCACACGGCTTACAAGTCCCAGCTCATTTGTGTGTATTACATCGTCTGCATGTGTGTGTGCGCATGTGCGCGTGTAAGCCTGTGGGTCACACGGGTTTATGTGTCGACCCTAGAGCTCATTCGGTCTGATCTGATTTCCTCCCTGCTGGCCGATGTGGAACAGTAGCCCAGATGTTGCAGAGATTACAACTCCCTGCAATGTTTGCGGGGGAGGCTTTGAAACTATTCAGGAAAATAAACACAACTGGAGAATTTGTACTGCACACAGACTCATTCCGCTCTATCCAGCCTCCTCCATAGAGATAATCTCTATTTACAGATTTGCAGATGACAAATAAAAACTCATGTTTGGGGCAGAATGACATATCATGTTACTACCGACAGAACAGGCACTAAAAGTCTGTCTTCCTCTGTGGCCCCACATGCTATACCCTTTAGCATGCATGTTAGCTGTTAAGCTAACAAATATGTGTGATAAAAGTGTAAAAAGTGAAATGATGCTCAACAATGTGTGACAGTTTGGGGGGAAAGTTCACAAAAGACACATTCACCAGTAACACATGGAGCAAATGAAATAGCATCTTAGAAACAAGAGACACTTTCCCCTCGTGCAGACAAATAAAGTGTCCAGTTTTGGAGGGTGCAGCAGTTTGTGTTGCACATCCATAAAGTTGGGGGATTCACAAGAGGCGGATTTGAAAAACAAAAAAAAAAAAAGGTCCTAAAATGCAAGTCGATAGTGTTTCTTTATTAGACCGTCTTGGACAGATGTTACATTACATTTACATTATGCAACTGCAACTCCTAATGACAAGAAAACTGATCTTTATGAGTAAAATCAGTAGGATGCTTCTTTAAATTACTCATATACCATCAATGCGGATATGTCTTTATGTATGTGTAAAGAAAAAACATGGGGGATATGGTGACATCTGGTCGAGACTCTGTATTAACATCATGTGGACTGTGGAAACCAAGTTGCTCTTCATCTCCTTATCTGTCATCCTCAAACATAGAACCAAAGCCATGATGTTTGAAATACTGAGAATTTGGACTATACCCACTAACCAAACTTAGTTATTTTTTCTGAGTATTTAAAGAAATTACATTTCCTGTTAGTTTTATCCCCCATGTTTTTTCAAAGCCTTCTCTGGACTGCTGGGAGTGTTATTCTGGTGGAGAACACTAAATCCCTAATTTTCGTTCATCTAATTGTTCTAAGTAGTCGAAAAACAGTCAAACATATTTAGTCTTAAAACATCACAGTCACAGAATACATGTAGTTATCCTGAAATATTACGGTGAAAATGAACCCAGTCTCCTTGAACGTAGCTTTGACCTTCTCAAACAATGCAGTGAGAATTCCTTTACTCTCAAAAAAGCCTACTTCTGTCTGTTTCTCGGCTTGGATCATGATGAACATCGATGGCTGCACAACTGACACCATACCTCATCCTACTGTCTCCGAACCTTTGCACAGATCTAGAAAAGGTTAACGAAAACAGAGACGCACATCACTCAAAAAAAGCCAAGAACCAGAACTCTGACATCATTCACATGATTTTATTTTAATAGATCTCTATCATATACAGTACATACAGTACAATATGCTCAAGACAGATTTTATGGCACATCCATTTTTGTTGTACATTTTGCAGTCGCTGGTATTGCTGTGAGGCTACAGTAAAGTGACCATTTGATTCTGTTACGTAGGTACAGCAGGTGGATTGACCTTAGTGGGTAAGAATAAGGTTGCTACAGCAAAACACATGCACTGTCAAGTTACAGTATATATTCCTCTAGGGGTGGGTCACACATCCAGTTACACAGACCGATACTTGAGGGGGTGGTGTTGTTATGTTCTATTAAAACCCCTTTGTTGTTTTTGTCTTGGAATACGCTACAACAGTGGCTACCGTGATCCTGGAAAGCTACGGGATATACATGGTTTAGGTTCCACCCAGTGGTCGTTCGCTTTGATTTTAAAGAGCTGCCGTTACATGAATAACAATTTACTCTGTTTGGTTTCAGGTGAGACTCTAAATCTATTTGTTCTTTGTCAGCAGTTAAACACATTTCTGGCTCTGGGTTCAACCAAAACCTTGAATATCCCGCAGGAGTGATGAATAATAGTGTATAAGGATCTAGTATTCAGGTTTCTACTGCAATACAACTTTACCATCAATACTACAGGTACAGAGTACTGCTAGGAGGTTATTCACATATGTACAAACTCTGCTGTGTAGCTGCGCAGAGACTTGACAAGTGGGTGTGCATCTTCTTTCCGAGTCTGCAGAGCACGTTCGAGATAGAAAAATAAAACAGTGATAGACTACAAAATACTGTGTGCCACCATCATACAGAAGTGCTGCTGTCCATTTTCACCGTTATTTGTCCTCGCGTGAATGAAAACGCAGTCGTGATGTCACTCTTTCAGTCAAGAATAAAAAAACGGATAAAATGATTGTCTCGAAAAATAATTTAAAAAATAATGATATTTAAAAAAACAGCATCAAGTGAAACAAAAGACGACATGTAACATGATACTAAAACTCACCAGCTCGTCAGCTTGCCACTTTATCAGCTTATCAGAGAGTGATTATAGGTGTGTGTGTGGATGTGCACAACATGTGTACATACAGTATATAGAAGTGTGCAAGTGTAGCGATGTGAGCACCTCCTGTGTGTGTTTCCAGACTTAATGTCTCTTATTTAAAAACACACCAGCAGGTTAAAATGTCCCCTTAGTGTCCTGTTTAATCTGCTGAAAGTGCTTCACATACTTGGCATGGCACCCAGTCTCCTCCGTGGAGACTTTTTGCGTCTCTGAATGTGCAAGGCTGGCATTTGGACTTTCTCCCAGTTATCCACCATAAGTGTTAAATAATAGGAAGCAGCATAAAATGCACAAGTAACATAAAATCATGAACCAGTGGTGACATGACTGCAACAAAAGCAAGATGATAAAGGATGTATTGACGAGAGTGGAGGAGTGCAGCAGCTGAGGGAGCGGCTGTCTGTAGAGCTCTAGATGACCTGGCAGCAGCTGTGTGGGGTGGGGGTACACAGAAGACCCTCCTTGGGGCTCCGGTGGATGTTGACGGACAGAGTCTTGTCGCTCAGAGGCATCTGCAGCACGCGGTTCTTCATGTTCCTGTGGTTCTCCCTGGCCAGGTCCAGCTCTCCCAGCCTCAGCGTGCCTGTGCAGGGGCCCTCCAGCAGCGGGTCCGCCAGCGTGTCTCCCAGTGGAGGCTGGTGGTGGTACAGGTTCCCCCTGGGTGAAGGGCCGCCCAGGAGTGAGACCTTATCCAGGCTACCGGTGGAGCCGCCCATGCACATCCTCCACACGGGACGGTCCTGGGTGTCCCCCCCACCGCCACCACCGCTGCCACCACCACTTCCCCCTCCTCCCCCTGTCAGGTTGTGGAACTGAGAGCTCAAACACAGACTCATCAGCTTTAGGCTTTCCACCAGGCCGCTGGCAGCTTTGGTTGTTCCCTTGCCTTGACCTGAAACTGACCCAGGACTGGCACAGTTGGAGGGACTGCCCTGCCCTGATCCCCTTTTCTCTCTATCCACTCTCCTCCCATCTCTCTCATCCCCTTGTCCACCCACAGTTGCCGTATCTGGTTTATGGTAACTTTCTGTCTCATCATCACTAGTCTCTGAGCTGGGGGTGAAAACGGCAACTGGTGCTGTTACACCAACAGTTTTAGGCGATGACATGAGCGTTGACGGTGATGGTATTCTCGAGTTCAGATTGAGGCTGAGGCTGGGTTTGGGTGGGCCAAGCCCACGCAGCTCCCTCCTTTCCTCCTCTTCCTCATCCTCTTTATCTTCCTCATGGATTTGATTAAGAACTGGGGCACTCATGCGGGATGTCAGCCGATTACCAGAAGACATAGATGATGATGAGGAAGAGGTTTTGCAACGAAGCACCACTTGAGCAGGTAGTGCGGAAGGAGATAGACATTTGTCTTCTTCCCCCTCTTCTTCCTCATCCTCCTCCACGCTGAAAAGACTGGGACTACGAGGTTTGCAAGGGCCCACTGAGGCCAGAGAGCTCAGCCTGAGAGGGTTGGAGTGGGGCTTTACCAGAGGCCTGAGCCCCCTCTCCTGGTTCTGTCGAGCAGGCTGCTGCTGGCTGGATGCTGGAGTGTGGTTCTCTTGCCGCTGGTTGAGGTCCAGCAGAGCTGTTTTGGGTCTGGGGCCTTTGTGGAGGCTCTCAGCACTGCGGGCAGGTGACTGTGGGCCTCCGGGGTGGGAGATACCTGGACCCCCCAAGCCATCACTGACATCCTGGTGAACATCCACTCTGGTGGGCCAGGACTGCCTGTGAAGGGTTAAACACACATAACAGAAAGTTTAGTGGGTTGAACAGAATTAGTAATACTGTATTTATTATATGTTTAGACTTTGGCATTTTTGAAGAAAATACATACATTTTGTAAAATACATTGTACAATACATTTTGGGAAATATATTCAGTTGTTTTGTTTCCAAGAATACTGGAATATAGATACCTATAGACCTCTCATGTCTGAGGCCTAGCCTAGCTTAGCATGCTACACACAGGGGGAAACATCTAGCTTATTTCTGTTTTTTTCTGTAAGTTAAAAAACACAGCTACAGCTCACCAATGGACACAGTATATTATCAAGAAATAATCACAGCACATACTGTAACTAGATATGACAAAAACTGTCATTTGTACATTTATATCGTGACTTTAGTAGATATATTTTTGAACTGTGGACAGAGCCAGGCCAGCCTTTCCCTGTTTCCAGTCTTTATGTGAAGCTAAGCTAAACTAAGATAAGCTAATCACCTTCTGACTCCAGCTCTGTACTTACTTAGTTTGTTTAATCCATTAAAAAAATAACTAAATGAAAAGAACAATAAAATGTGTATATTAGTGAGCTAGTGCTAGTGCTGGTGGATGGATTTTGTTACATCTGAGCAGTCAGGCTCGCTGTTTCCCCGTTTCCAGCCTTCATGCTAAGCTAAGCTAACCGGCTGCTGGCTGTAGCTTAACATTTACCATACAAACATGAGAGTGGTATCAGAAGAAGACAGTGTACATAAACTGACAGAAACATTACTTTTTCTATTTGAATAAGGATGTTCAATAACAACAAATTGTGTTTGAGCACTTTTGTATTACAATTATTTTAAATCCAACACATGCTAAAAATGGAAAAAAAAGGTATCTGCATCAGTTGTGTAAAAGCTGGAACTTGCAATGAATTTGCACATTGTAAACACACTTAACCAGTTGAGATAGTTAACATGACTTATTGGTTGGCTTATTATAGATGGGCAGTCCTGCCTGGTGAATAAGACATGAGCCAAAACAGAGGGAGCATGGTCTGTGCTATAGAATACAGAGCAGATAGTTAACATCCCATCATCACATTTTTTGCTGCTGATGTTCAGTATTCCAGCATTAGTCCCTTTGCTGTCTGTTAGCTTTTGGCCTGCAGCTACTTAGTTTCTATGAACGGGCTAAACGCCAGATATATAGCTGCTAATGCTAAAAAGCAAAAGGGCCAGACTGCTTTCACTCAATATAAACATGTACTTGAAAATGCATTCAAATTCTTAAGACTTTGCTTAAAGTTTTCTCTTAATAAAAATAAAAAAGCCTGTCATTCTAATTTCAGTATAAGCTAATGCGTTTTATAAGTTTCACTTCCTCAATAAGGAAAATATAAGCGGTTTTGTGCTTTGCCTCAAGATATTTTTGGTTTTGAATCCCTCACAATGTTACTGATGTGCACCCTCTCTTCTATTCTCAGTCTGTCCTTCATTCTCCGTCGAAAAAAAGACTCCATCTGTCCATCTGCTGTCAAATTTGACTTCTGGAAACTGACAGGACGCAGCCCTGCAGAGGCAGCACTCTGTCTGTCTCAAGAAACGTTCGTGTTTGTGTGTGTGTTTGTGTGTGTGTGTGTGTGTGTGTGTGTGTGTGTGCGTGCATGTGTGTGCGTGTACCTGAACTGGGCCTTGCTGGGGCTGGGCGATCGTGTCTGGCTGTGCTGCTCCTTCTCTTGCCTCTCTCTCAGCATCCTCTCAGCCAGCAGGAAGTATGTAGCTGTGATGTGGTTGTACTGATTCGACTCCAGAGCCCTGAGAAGATGGAGAGTCAAACCACTTTGAATTCCGAAACTGACACACAGGTACACACGCATGCCAACACTCATATACGCACACACATATCAACACGCAGATCAGCACCAAGCCCTGACCGTGAGTCAAAAGGAAGTGACGGGGGTTGAGATTTAATTTGACATGGCAACAGCTCAGGATTGACTGCCAGCTGGTTGTTAATGGCAATTAAACTGTTGATGACACTCAATTAAGCTGCGGTTGAACTCGTGGACCATGGCAAATTTTGGGAGATTACACAAGAAAGAAAAGCTGTGTGTTAATTTATGTGTGTGCGTGAGAGAGAGGGACACATACTCAGTTATGGTGTCTCGGTCTGCGATGCCGCCCAGCACCATGCGCTGGATGATGGAGCCATGCTCCTCCTCTGACAGGCTGCGATGGGACACCAGAGGGGTGGACAGCTTGGTGGCTGGGGAGGGGTCGACACCTTGAAGCCATTCGTGGCCCTCGATCTCGTCTAGGGTGGCTCGTTTCTTGGGGTCCCTCTGCAGCATGCGGTCTATAAGACTGGAGGAAGTCACAGAAACATCTGGTCAGTACTCTCACTGCATTGAGATACACATATATTAAGTTAGCAGGTAGTCACACATTGATGGTCGATCCAGTAATTGTGAAGTAATTGTGAGTGTGCCGGTGCAGTCCCAACTTTTGATAAAGCAGAATTAGACAATGAAGGGTTAATCCTGTAAACAAGGATCCACCTTTAGCATTTGTTGCAATCTAGCTAAGACAGGTTGTGCAACTAACACCAGTGGCAGGATCATTCACATGAAATAGGAAGATGCGCCATTTCCTCAAGGCCACATGGGTGAACAATGTGTCGAAGGGTTCAAACAAACAACACATGAACAGGATGTGTGGCAGTATTTGAAGCGTGTGCCCAAGTCAACATAAACTAACAACGCTGTGTCCAAAAACAACGCGTTTCCAAAGCTAGACCCACTCAAAAAGTGCACAACACCTATTTTGCCCTCTCTGCCTTGATGCATCGTAAAAAAAAAAACCCTCACAATGTTAAAAATAGAAAGGCCGATTTTAAAGGGTGCATTAGATACACTTAACGCAGCACTGCATCTCTGGCGGAGCAGCTGACTGCAGCACCGAGCAAAAAGCAGGACAACGAGGAAGCAGCAGAAGAGAGGCCGGTCCTCTTTCCTTCACACATCTACAAACATGAAATATGCAGCACCAGCAGAGTACTCCGTCCATCTGTGTGGGTATGCACGTGCACGTTACTCACTCTCTGCATGCATGGGAGATGTGTGGAGGGACTGTGTATTTACAGTCCATGATCATAGTCAGCGTCTCGCTGTCGTTCGCCTCCTGGAAGGGGGGCTGACCGCAGACCAGCATGAAGAGGATCACCCCCAGACTCCAGATATCTGCAGAGACACAGAGAGAATGCTGTCTGCTCATACCAAAACATCTTTGCGTGGCACGTAAAGTGTCAATTTTTAAAGGAGGGTGGCCACAGAAATGTAAGAAAAAGGGTGACTGACACCAAAGTGAAGCACACATGTCCTTTCTGCTTAGTGACCTAGATATAAAAAAACAAGAGCTGTCTCCCCCCACCTCAAATGAAGCATGAATCATATTCGATCAGAGCCATTTCCATAAATATGTACTGGCTTAGGACACAGCTGTCTAACCAGGGATGAAGCTCTGCACTGCTGCCTGCCGCTGGCGTCATGCTCCACTCACACACACACACACGAACGCACGCGCTCCCACACAAACACTCGGTTGTAGGAAAGTGGGTTAACGTGTTCATCCCTCAAGCTTCATACAAATGCTAATTTCATGGAACAGTTCTCTTGGTCCGATTATCCATTTTAAAAGAGCAACTTTTTGCTCTGGGCATTCTCCGCCGCTCTGGTCAGCAGGATGGTCCACTGACACACATTCCGCCTGATGCGTCATTCCCATTCAAGCTAAGGGGGCACATGCCGCACCAGATTTCTCATATCTGGATCAGTTAATATTTTTATTTTATTTCAAATATCTTTTTTTTTACTATTATTTGTTGTAATTCTAATCATATTAAAATATTCTTCTTTTTTAATTATAACTCATCATTAAAAGCCATATATCACCTTTTCCTGTGGCACTGCTTTCTTCCAAAAGTTGCATAATGAAATCAGGTAGCCTGTGCACCTGCACTCACACAGAGACGCCAGCTAAAGCCTGACAGTGTGCTGCTGACGTGGTTAGCAGAGCATCAATCCCTTTTTCAAACGTGTGAGAACAAAATGCGATTAGTTATACACACTTGTTTGCATTTGAGAAATACGGGCATATTTTGCATACGTTTGGCGGCAGTGGAACAAGCTGTGGATGCAACACTGAGGTATCAGCCATAAAACCAAAACAATGAGCTCAAAGATGCTAAAAAGATCAGTTAAGGTGAAGGGAACTGCAGAGCTGGGTGATGATTCTTTGTGGGTTTGTCACCATGACATTAAATATAGTAATCTGATAAATTGCTAATATAAAAATGTTGATGAGTGCAGCTTTAAGGTGCTTTTCTTTTTCTGAGCTGACAGCTGTGGCTTCTGTCCAGAGATCACTATTTGATCAAACAAAGTGTGACTTTGTCTTTGAGATCTTTTCAGGTGAAGCTTTCTTTGCCATGGCTGCTAAGGCAGCACAGGCCAGATATTAGCTCTTGCAAATATTAAGAAATGTAAAATACTTCCCTTCCTGTGATGTAGATGACTTTTTCTCCAAAGGCAGAACAAACGAATCAGTGACTACCTGAAAAGACCCCGTGCTCGTGTATTAAGGACTCATTCTTTAAAAAAAAAGGTGGTAAACTGAGTTTAAGTGGGTTTATCCTCCTCTACATCCCTGGTGATGTCTCCACATTTCTTCATATCTGCAGTTTGCCAGGATACGCTGGAGATTTCAATCTGGTGAAGCAAACGTGCCAGTTCACTGTGGGTGGCGAGTATTTATTGCTCTGCGGCTGTGAAGGAGCGTCTCATACTGCTGATGGAGGGAGCAAACGCTGCTGCAGTCCCCACCACCATCTTACCCATAGCCAACGTATCCTAGCAACCGTGACCCTGCTCCTTCATTACTTGCGTCAGCGGTCCACCAAACTTCCTTCCGCGATAACTTTATTTATAAACCAGATGGCGGACACATCTCTGGATAACACTGCTCACATCACTGCACATTAGCATCACTTGGGCTAATGACGCCGGCTACTTATTGGCAACAGCTGGGAGTGTAAACATGCCTTTCTGCTGTCCTGCATTGCATTTTAACACCAATTGCTTCCCTGGGATAACCAACAACCTCTCCCTTGCGTCTTGACACTGTTAACCCCCGAGGCTGAGTCGGCCAAGTTCTGCATCCTGTCCTGCTGATCATTATGCAACATCTTTTTCTTAAAAAAAAAAAAAAACCCACTTGTGCATGTTAATTAAGCACAGATACGCTCTGAATTATGCATGTGACCAGGATATGTTCTTTGTAATTGCTATTAGGTAAGTTCTTTTTTTTTTTTTTTGAAGCGCAGCTTGTGCTTCTTGAAAAGGAAGCAGAAATCTATATTTAAATTTCCATTTACTGGAGACAAAAAGGAGAGAGCCCACACACTGCATTACATCAAGGCGCAGGCATCTTTTCATAGCGCTTATTAGTCCATCATCTGCTCCCTTAAGTGCACAAACATGCTTGCACTGTGTGAAATTGGCCACTTCCTTCACAGTTTCAGCACATTTCCCACACTTTGGATTATTCTGTCCTAAAAATTCCTTTTGTTAACTCACTGTTTGTCTTTAACCATGTATTTCTATTCTTCAGAGGCTGGAGTTTGGGCTGCTGGTAAGACAGATTGGTAGCTGGGAGAATAGGATGGGAGTTTTTCATAATTTTTTTTGACATTTTTTAGACCAAATGATTAATTGAGAAAACAAACAGATAAATCAATACAGAAAATGATTTGTCTTTGCAGCCGTAGTCCTGATGCCGAAGCATGTGAGAGAATGATGAAGTTTTCTGCTGGTAAAAGCACTCGACACCTTGGATGAAAAAATAAATGTGGCTTTTTCTCCGCTTTTTTTTGTAGTTTGGAACATTCAGCTCTTGCTAATTGGCTCCTTCTGTACGCTGTGCAGGCCTGACTACTGGTGCAACATTCCCCTCTGTATTTTGGATCACTTTTCATCTCAAATTATTTTCAGCACTTCCTCAAAAGAGCAGCAAACTCCGCACAGGGCCGACTCGAGGCCAGGACAGCCTCTTTATCTCTGCAGCAGACCGGGCTTGCCGCCACCTGGCGCGTCACCAGCAAAACTCAGCACCCTACAGACTGTCAGCAGGTACCTTGGCAGCGATGTGATCCCAGGCCATGTTACCTCAAAGCCCTGAACGTCAGGACTGCTGGCCTCCATTCAGCCCATTCCACATCAAACTGCACCGCTGATAGAATCACACGATATTACATCCCGGCTGGGTGGATAATCCATGCAATCAAAACATTATCATCTCAACTGAATGAACAATTGCACACAGGCTGTATGAAGCCTCCACAGGATGGAGCACATGCACACACATGCACTAAAAATGTCCACTAACGTCTGATTCGTCATCTGGGTCAAGTGCTCAGACGGGCTTTTACAGGACAGCTGACCTCACATGTACAGCTACCCACACAATCCTCCAAAACCACACACGCAGTCAAATAACAGACACTATTATTACTCCGCTTTCAATATTTGGGAGCATCTGCTCGGCACAAAAGAGACTGAGATGGAGTGAAGGCAGACAGAAGAAAATAGCCACTGCATATCCACTCAGTCAGAAAAATAGAAAATGCTTCTCCCTTGCTCTGACGCAGTGGCCTCTGGGTAGACAGAGGGCCTACTGATGCTTTCTCTCACTCTTCCCTTCTCTCTTGCCCTTATTTCCCCCTATGCTTCTTTCCCCCCTCAATCTGCACGCCTCTGTTTCATTTCTTTTCCATTACATTTTAATCTAATACCTAAGCTGTGGCTCAGCGAGGATTGGGACCACTATCAATGGGAGAGACGATGGCCGGGCTGCTTGAGGTTTGTGTACACTGCAACCACAGAAGAAGAGAGTGTTGAGAAGTGTGGGGAAACCAATTTCAGCCCAATCGGATATCAGATTTTATTATACACACTAAGGCCAAGACTGTCAATGAACGCAAACTGCAGACACGAATAAACTGCAGGTGTAGGATTGCGATTCCCTGGATTAGGTTATGGTCTAATTTCCAAACTTCCGAGAATGATAACACCTTCTGAACTTTGAGCAGTTCCTCCTCTTCTATCAGCTGGATGATAAAGCTGCCAGTGTGCCATCCAAAGTACTGTAGGTCAACTGTCCCCAAACACCGGTTGTTTTTATTTGTTTCTATGCCGGTCCGTCAAATTATTGCTTTACATGAAACCGGTCCGTGGCGCAAAAAAGGTTGGGGACCGCTGCTGTAGGTTATATAGTGCATTGTATGCATAGATATCAGTAGGTCATATCAGCAGATAAAGAGTGTGTGAATGTGAAAGTAACAATCAACCAAGGTGATATACAGTAGAGGACAGTCTGTACCATGGCCTGCTGCTGGCAACACACACTGGATCCTGCATCCTGTTCCAGTAAAGGTAAAAGCTGTAATAACTACCTTACTTTGCTAAATCAGCATGGATCGCTCCCTGCTGCAGAAACCAGAACTCCCTTACATCAGTGCTTTGGACTTACCCACAGCAGGAGCGTCATACTCGTCCCCCAGAAGTATTTCAGGTGCGGAGTAGGCCAGCGAGCCGCAGGAGGTGTTGAGTTTCTTCCCGGGCTGAAAGCGGTTGCTGAAGCCGAAGTCGGTGAGCTTGACGACGCCCTGCTTCTCGAAGAACACCACGTTCTCGGGCTTCAGGTCCCTGTGCACCACATGCAGCCGGTGACAATAGGAGATGGCGTGGACAATTTGGGCGAAGTAACACTTGGCCACCTTGAAGAGGAGAGACAGAAATGGTAGAAAGCAACAGCAATGAATCTCAGTGTAATAAGTATGTTGGTAAGTGAGACTATGGGACAAGCTATGTCACTGTGCACCAGCAAGTGGACATAAAAAGTCTACACGAAGCCACTGTTCCCTCTGCACAGTTTGAGAACATCTCATCCCTTTCCCCCGCTTAACTCGTAGTGTGTCGTCTTTCAATGTCATGCAGTTGCCTCCTGGTGTCTGGAATTTATTAACTTTAAAGAATCTGTATGCGCAATGCATTGGTGAGCTTCTAACTACCTTTGAACTGTCCTTCACTGGATTTCCCCAAGACAGCCTCAACTAAAACAAAAAAAGAACTACACCCAAGCTCTGTTCCCTGGAGACTTCAACATCCGTCATTCTCATCCAATCGCAGGAGGAAGCTTATTCAGGTAGGATGAACCTTCGTCTGCCAGTTGAAGGATCGAGTATATGCAACCTACTGGCCGCCATTTTGCCGCTCACCTCCTCAGTGAGGCCTCCGTCATGCTTCATGATGCAGTCATACATATCTCCTCCGTCTCCCAGCTCCAGGATGAGGTAGAGCTTGGTGGCCGTGTCGATGACCTCGTAGAGGCGCACCACGTTGGGGTGCTGCACCATCTTCATGCATCGCACCTCCTGGAAAAGGTGGCCCCGCGCCACCGGGTCTAGCTTAGTCTTATCTATCACCTTCACGGCAACCTGGACGAGCAGCATAGTGAGAAAAAACTGATGATAGACATCTGCCCCAGCCTCCGACTATTGCAGGTATTTAGTGTTTAGTCTTATCAGGTTGGGAGCGCCTCTAGAAACAACACAACCTCTAAAACATTCATTAAAGCCAAGATCAACACAACATATTAGCAAATCAATGCACCATTCATCACAGACATTACTCAGTGTTACCACTAACCTATTTTTGATATGTCTGTCTCTAAGGGTGAGGCTGAAATCTATTTAAAGCTATCTAAATATGAGGAAATTCAACTGGCATCAAAGCATTGCACTTGCATGTACAGACATGGGCGAGCATACCTTTTCCCCAGTGAAAACGTGTCGGGCCAGTTTGACCACAGCAAAGTGTCCGCGGCCCAGCGTCTTGTCCAGGTCGTACAGCCCAGCGATCTTCCCATCATGATGGCGTTTGAGGCCCGCCATGGCTGCTGGTGGACGGGGAGGGAGGAGCTGCCTTCTGTTGCCTGCTGGTCTGCCGTCAGTTCTCCATCGCCTCCTGAGCGGGCTGAAGCTGGGTGAGGTTTGTGGCAGCGGTTCGGTTGATTCTAGACCAGCCGTGGGCCTCTCGAGGTAGCTTGTCCTGATGTGATCAATTCAGCTCCATCTTCTTGTGATCTGAGGATGGTGCAACAAGAGAGAGAGGGAAGAATTCACTCACACTGATGATGTAACACGTCGCTGAATCACCAACGTCATATGCCCTTTATCAAGTCTAGTTGCTGTAACTTCCAGAGAAACATGAGAAGCACCTGATGTGATGTCAGAGTGTGAGGAAAGGAGTGGGCGAGCAAGCTAGTGGGCATGATTTATTCATTTTCATCTGCAATGTTGGCTGTTTAACAATGAAGGCAACAACTCCCATGATCCCATGCTACCTCATGACGTCATCAAACTCCATTTTTTTGTTAAATTGTTTTGACCAAGGGACCCCTAAGTGCTGACAAGACGTTTCAGCACAACATTGACGAAGGGAAATCCCAAAAAAGTGCTGGGCTTCAACTAAACACTCGTTTTACTATCAAAATTAGTTGTTTTAGTCTATGAAATGTCAAAAAAGCATGCAAAAAATTCTTGAAACTCAAGATGACACCTTGATATTTAATCAACAATGATCCCAAACTGAGAAAAGGAGAAAAGTCTCACATTTGAGAACCTGGAACCAGCAAATCTTCAGCATTTTTCATGCTTAAATGATTATAAGAGTCTAGCTGATTAACCTTCTGGTGATCTACTTATCAAGAGATCAGCCCTAGTTAATACATTGCATCATTCTAATCATCCTCTGCTACATTTTGAATTGTGTCATAATCAGTGATGTTTTTCGCCTCTCACGGGTGACGAAACTCTCCCGATCTCAATCAATGCATGTCCAACACCACCACACTCACATGTCTGACCCTCTGCTCTGTTCACTAGAAACAGCTGTCGTCATACAGCGTGTTGCTTCACGGCCAAGATTTTGAAACAAAGCCTCCAGGGAGGGACTTGCATTCCTCTTCCAGGAATCTACCTGCACATCAAGAGCCCAGAGACGGCAGAAAGAGACACCGTGTACAGGCAAAGAACATTCCTGGGAGGTGATCCTCACCTAGGTGTGCTGCACTCACCTGGATTGACAGAGACAAAAGGAAACCATAATAACTGTCGCCAGGGAACACGCCTAACAACATCACCAGATAGAGTAAAACGGAAAAACATCAAACTGTCTCCAACCCACCAGCAGTCTGCGTTTGCTCAGAAACTATGAAAGCCCAACAAGCTCTTTGTGGTTTTCATGTGATCCTCACTTGGAGAGAAGAATGAGTCGTTTTTCTTTCAACAGGAAGGTGACATCTCAATCTGTCTCTGCTGTCTCGCTCACTTTTGCATGTTTGGTATGTTAATTGCAAAGCCAGCCGCCCTTCTAGGCTCTCTGACATGTCAGCACAGTACAGCGGCGTACCGGTCAAACACACCTCGAGGTTGGTTGTGTAACAATCACAGTGCTGGCGGTGTATTGATTTTATGAGGTAGTAGTGTGCATGTGTGCACACAAACACACACATGAGGTCAAGGACCTGTTATGATAGCTGCTAAACTCTCATAGCCTCTGAGAATCAAAATGTGACCTCTCTGGACAGTCAGTTTCCTGGTGATATCAATGAGTCAAAGGTACCTAAGTTAGGTCACAAGCTTCACACACATCATCATTGTCAGCATTATCATTGTTACAGATTTTATTCTGTAAGCAAGAAAAAAAAGGCTAAAAAAATAACATTTTTATAATAACAATAACATTTTTTTGACCACTCAGAACATACTTGCGGCCCCTTACAAGGATCCAGATCCCCAGGTTGGGAACCATTGCTTATAAATATGCCAGGAAACACTACACATCTGGAGGAATATTACAATGACAACACAGGATTTTAGTGTCACCTAAAGTGCTGTATAGATATGGGAAAACAGGGGCCATAGAGTGATTTTTCAGTAGGATTCAGTCTTTTTATTTTCATACACTGATTATGTGCAGCCTGTGCACAAAGAACATAAACACATTTCTTCAGCACTGACACCTACGCTGTAGGACCATAAGTCACTACACAGCACCACGGGACACTTTAAGTCAATAAATGGAGACAGTAGGAGTATTAGTAGCATCATGTGTTTCATCTTTCAGCATCAAAACGTTGCTGACTGCTCTCCACTGCATCAGCTATATTATATATAGGTGCTGCTGTCCATATGGGACCCCCCTCGTCCCCCTGTGCTGTCAACATGCCTGCTGGCTGCATCCACAATAACATGACAGTGCAGTGCAGCCTGCGCCAACAGCTCTCACATGAAAGCGGTGAGGACACGGGCAGCATGCTCAAATGCGCCTCGAAGGATGCGCATTCAAGAAAAGTCCCCGACTGAAATCCAGCGAACTTGACACATATTACTACACGGGCCCTCAGCTCCAGCCTGCATGCGCTCCACCAGCCCCACTTACCACAGCGCCAGCCGTCCTATCTGTTCCCTTCAACCGTGCGGGAGTGTGCGGGGCTCCGGGCGGTGAGCGGCGGCTTTCACCGAGGCTGAAATCCTCCGGCGGTCAAGTAAACGCTCGGTACCGACTGACAGCAAACCGGCCAACGATTAGTCCAATGAGTCCCTGTGTAAGTCTGTCACACTGTCAACTCAACCTCCCTCTTTCTCTCCCCCTCTCCCTCTTGCTCTTTCTGCTGCGTCAAACGCACGCAGGTAGCAGGGTAGAACAGGAAATGTCGCTTTCAAAATAAAAGCATTATCCTTTAGTAGTCCCAGCTCAGTCGTATGAGATGGATCTATTTTAAGGACTTTTGGGGCTTAATAAAGCAATTATTAGTTTTACGTTCTTATAGTTTTTCAAATACTGTTTCTAAGTAATATTGAGATGTGTTGTTTGGGATTCGTCTAATAATCTGATATGTAACATTGATCTTTTACTTTGGATTTCATCTTCTTTCCTCACTTACTCGTCATACTTTTTGGACCTCAGAAAACTAACCACCTCAACAGATAGTTAATTGCTGATCAGTGTGCTTGCATGTGACACTTCCTAGAATTTTGGTCCTCAAATATTACAACTTTGGAAAAATGTTGAGGAGAATAAGCAGAATTCGGTGGAAGGAATCACATTTGATTGGATAAATAAGTAAGTGTACATTCCTTTCAACGAGTTCAACGAGCTAAATTATATAATTATATAACAATTAACACATAGGCACAGAGGTACAACTTGTAAAATATAGTTTTATTTCATTATGTCTTTGGCTGTAAGTAAGAAAAGCTTCGAGAAAGAAATAACAAAAACTGTGAACAACAAACCAGCTGTGTGTTTTCAGTATCAGTCTATAGGGTAAATAAAGCCAATGGCCTCAATATGTCAGTATTCATATTTTTTTCAAGATCCTTGAAAATGTCAGGCTCAGCTTCACTTTCGGGCTGCCTTACAGGATGTGAATGCTTTTATTTTTTTAAAGTGGGATTGGCCTGTTTTCCGGTGTCTTTACTAGTTCTTGACACCTCTATCATCACTGCGCCTCGGCACTTCATCTCTGACGTCAGAACGACGCTCAGAGAAAAGCGTGTTTATCAGGGCCCACGATAATAACACAAACGCGCTTCAGCTTTATCTCCGCCTGTGTTCATGTCTGGATCGTAGCTGCAGGCATGCAAATGAACTGTGAGGGTGACAGATAAAACTGGTATTCACAGCATAAATCAGACCACTGAAGAACAATGGGTCATTATCAGCTTTCATATTTCTGCGTAAAATCCAAGCAGGCTGTCATTAAGGCCGCAGAGTGAGTTGTCCCCAGGCCTCCTCCACCGCTCACCTCTCCTCCATCACATTTCTCGGGCTGTCAGGGAGGAATCCAACGCCTGGTGTGTGGTGGTGGTGGTGGGAGGTGTGCTGGTTGGCATAAACTGTGTGTCCCTGTTTTTGCACTGAACCAGCTGGGCAATGTGCAAGCATGCTGTTATGTAATATTTACAAGCTCCTCTCTGAGATTTGAAGCAGAACCTGTTCGGCTGGTGGCAGCATCTCCTACCATGCTGGTTCACTTCGGCCAGGACTGGGCTGCAGGCTGCTCCATAAAGAGTCGTTTTTAATGAGCACCTGTTTCAAGTCAAGGCCATTGGTGGCAGGCAGCACTGTGTGGTGGTCTGTTTGAGTGACAGTTTAACAATTATGCATTTTCCTGTTGGCAAACAGTTCATCCGAGTGTTTGGGCTGTGGAGGACTTTGCCAAATCAAGCTCATGCATGTGGAAATGTTTTGCCTTGGTTATTCTCATTCTTTCAAATGAGGTGGAAAAAAAGACAAAGGGGTCATGGTCCACCACTGGCCGGCACTGCCATCTAGTGGAGAGAGCGGTTCTTAGCACAAAACAAACAAACATGCAATTTGGTCCAGTATTTAAATCAAATGACTTAAAACATTGCCATGGCCGTAGTGAAGACCCACTTAGTGGATTGTCCATCAATCCAAATCAATCACAGGGAAAGAGGAGATGAGGAAAAGTAGGTAATAAACACATCAGTATTATAGTTCATGAAATTCAGCAGCCCAGCAGCTTCCTGCAGCTCTGCACCCTGTATTTAAAGTAATTTCTCATTTTTTAGCTGAGCATGATCTGAGCCAACTCCTTCCTCTTCCCTCATCAGTGTTAAAACACATTAGAAGAAAACTAGTCCCAAACACTGAGGAGTCTGGATGACTGATCATACTCTTCATCAGAACAGTCACTAGACCCTCTACGCCTCTGTATTATCTCATAGTATGCTACATGTGTAAAAAGGAAAGCAGGTGGGAGAGGGTAAGATTATGTAACATCCCTCCCCCCAAAGTTTATTTATTACTGATCCTGTGGTTTGAACTGACTAACTGAATGTCAGTGATACCTCCCTTATAGATCCTTTGGCTTAATGATTGTTGAACTGAGCAACAACTGACTCACTGTTACCTGTACATGAAAACAGCTACTCAATAACAAACCAACTGTAGATGAAGGCTGAAGCACTACACCACTGTATGAAGGCTGACCACCTGCAGACTACATTCTGCATTCAGCTGGATACACCATCTAAATGTGCTCAGTTCAAGATTATGTCCTGCAGAACCCTTCACATTCAGATTTTAAATATTCATGTAACACACTGGAGGCTGGCATTTAGCGGTCCACAGAGTTCACTCGTAATGACAGCAGAGGTGAAAAATCTACTTGAACCATGACATGTTTTGCCAAGTTGACAAAAAAAAAGCAGAGGAGACACAGATGAACAACTGAACAGGAGATTTATTGAATGAAAACTGTTCACTTCTTTGCTGCCTCCTTCTGCAGCTTCTTCACCTCATGCTTGATGATCTTGTTCCTCTGCAGAAACAAAAACGTTAGACATATTTATTAAAAACTGCTGGAGGATCAACACACCTTACACTTAAACTAATGGACCCTTTAAACAGAGGAGCTTAAATCAAGCTGCAACTCAGTCAATTAATAATCAAATCTCATTTGTCGGCCAAAAAGTGAGCAGTGACAACGCCAACTTGACAATGTTTGCTCATTGACACAATTAATGCCTAGTCCACATGCATGCTGGGATTTTTCAAAACTCCCTCTTTTTTTAAATCAGTGGTCATGTTGACTGGATTATTTATAAGAATGAAGGAGGGAAACCCTGTTAAAACATGTGTGGATGAGGCATAAATCACACTGAGCCATCATTAATCTCATTAGCTGCAGCAGTTTAGTCAGCCGTCTGTGAGACAGCTCTGATGACTTTCAACACAGCTGCGTCCAACGGCAGCACAACACGACCCGCCTCACAGAGCGAGCTGGACGATCGTCAGCGTTCCCCTGAGAGCTGGCCTCACTAAATCAACCATGCTCACCCATCTCATAGAAGTGGACCCCTTATAACTGAATTCATAATGAACTATAAAGGAGTTCTTCTTAAAATGAAGGACACTGTACTTAATGACATCACAGGTAACACGAACACACTGAGAGCAGCGTGTTGAGTCAAAATGAAAACAATTAGTCTGAGGGACAACAGGGATGCTGCAACAGCTAAACCTGACAACACTTAAAAAAAAAATCAATTATCTCAAATAAAAAAATGAATAAAAATAAGGATTTACTATTTCAGCATGTTAAATAAGGTGAAGAAAAGTACCACTAGTATCTGTTGTACTTACCATCCTCTTGGCCTTCATCACCTTATAGCGGTCAAAGTCGGTCATTTTGGCCCTCTGCAAAGATGACCAAGAAGACAGGGTCAGGGATACAACCTGGCTCACCATTTGGCCATGCTGGTGTGCAGCACAACCTCAAAAGTTGGGAAAACCCCTTTAATGGAGCGTGGTCACCACAGTTTAGCAATGAGGGGGGAAAAAATGAGTTTAAACAAGGCAACTGTCTTATTATGGTATGTGTGACATCATTCAAGCTAACTGATAAGTGTTGGTGAGACTATACAATATATCTCCAATGTTCAGGATGCTTTAACCAATCCACAGTTTCCAACAGCTGCTGGAGGGGAGTTATGAAATTCATTCTTAACCTCAACCTGAATTAATCACAGAAAAAACATGACGCCATCAGGATCTGTCAGGCTCAGCTCAGTAGTGATCGTTCAGCCTCACACATACATTTGCTTTAGAAATCAGTCAGCTGTCCTCATACACTAAGCTGGATGCACAGTTAATGTTAGGCACTGGAGTAAAATTAGTTTTTCATTTTAAATTGACCAGCATCTGGAGGAAACCTTGCAGTGTTGAGCAGCACATGTCATCTGTCACACATGGCAATGAAATGTAACTATACAATACAAACCACCACTGCACCGATCTTAAATACCTCCCAGATGCTCTGATAACACACTCAGGTGAGATGGGAATCTGTATCTTCACCTACCCATTAACCACTTTATCCCAACAACTACTTAGGCTTTGACGATAAGAGTCAGTGAAGGCATGTAAAGTACACATTTCCAGCATAACAACTCAAATTTAATGCATATTTATCCATGTTTGACCCATTTTAACAAAGTTTACAATACAGCTACAGACTAACAAGATTAAAATCCCCAACTTGTCCAACTCTAAAGCCACATTCTAGACATTTCCAATATCAGCTGACCATGTCTTAAATAACACGACACCCTATGGCTGCAGAAGCCAAGAAATCCAACAGCAAATCCAAAACACTGCTCCTGCTGTAATGGTGTCTCTCTTACATGTCCCTGTGTATTCTAATATGTAATATGATGGTAGTGACCAGAAACACAAACACAGCCTTTACCTTCTGTTTAGCCTCGATCTTCT
The DNA here is from genome assembly GCA_037975065.1 of Chaetodon trifasciatus. Lineage (NCBI taxonomy): Eukaryota > Metazoa > Chordata > Actinopteri > Chaetodontiformes > Chaetodontidae > Chaetodon > Chaetodon trifasciatus. The sequence goes on from JBBMOE010000029.1 coordinate 569,462, forward strand.
TGGCCCAGCTGCTTTGTTCCCACTTCTCGTTGACTCCGGCCTTCTCCCAGGCTCTCCTCACAAACTTCTGGCGGGCACTGTGAACCACCACACGCAGTCAGTACTGATACTCGAGGTATCATTAATGTTTCACCACATATAACTACTTCATACATAGATTTCTAAAACAAAACACTCCAGAGTTACTGCAGGCAAGGTAGTCACACTGATGCACTTAAGTATTTTCAGTGTAACATGCACACAAATCTGTGGTTGATTACAACAACAGACCAACTTCTGAGATGGATTTTTGGTGGTAAGGAGCTGACCAGTGCCCCCACTCACCTGTGGGGTACTTTGATGACATAGTCTGTGAGATGCATGCACTTGAAGGGCATGGCTTGCCTCTTCACACCTGTGCATGGACCATCAACAAGAGCCTGAAAAGCAAGGGGGACAGACAAGGAAACAATATTAACACGTGGAAAGTGGAGTTAACACTGGTAAATCAGCCATCCTCCTGGGCGCTCACCCTGTTTTGGTCGATGACATCTACGATGGCCACCAGCTTGCCAGCATGGGGTCCGAAAGAGACGTAGGCAACGCGGCCGATCTCGACGAAGCGTTTGAACACCTGAGAAAGACACCAGAGGACGACACATCAGAAACGACTTAAAATGAAAAGGGGGCCGGCAGCAGTATTTTCATTGTCTACTACATTTAAGTACAGACGCACATCATAAGTAATCTACTTCTAGGACAACAAATCAGTGTTAAAGTTGAGGAACTGTCCGACTTAAAGTGTACACAGCTTGTAGCGCAACACTTCATAGCGACAGGTGATACATACTGTTACAGTAGCTAACGCTGGCTAAGCTAGCTAGCTAACGTTAATGCCCCTGCTAACGACTTGTGTGCTGCCCACAAAACAGGATTGGATTGAACAGTGCGTATAAAGTTAATTTAATTTGAAAAACGTCGTAAGCACATGGATAAAAAGACGATGTTCTGGGGGCAAAAGAAAAGGAATGGGTTTGCTTGGCCGATCAGCTCTCGGCCCTCTCGGCTTTCAGGACCACGTTGTAATGCGGGCAATAGCCGACATCTTACAGACATAGCGTTAAAACTTGACATAAACCTACATTCCCTTATTAAACACTCCACAGATATGCGTTTGAACATGTTAGCAACACACAGCAATGCTGTTGCTCCAGAACAGTGACATATATAAAAAGAAATTTGACTTAGAAATGCTTAAACTCTCACGGCGAACTCACCATGATGGCAGTCCGGGAGCAGAAAGGCCGTCACAGCTTCCGCCTGGCGCACATAGGGCTTCCGCTTGATCAGTACGCATGCGCAGTGTGTCTTGGTTTATATTTTGACAAGAGTATCTTAACAGTCTTTCGGTGTTAAAATGCAATGATATTTTGAAAATATATACAAAGTGAGACTAATCTGATGCGAAATAGATGTAAAATAAATTAGGGTCCACCAGATTAAAAACTTCTGCGCCACACTCTCTTGTTGCCTTCACGGACACTTTGAGATATCAGAATTAATAACACTGGAATAAAAACTGCTAAGCCTGGTAACGTCAGGCATAAACATGACGAAGAAAGCCACAATTTACACGAAAGTTTTCCATAAGTGTTGTTTTGGGAAATGCGAAAATGTAAATTACTGAAACTTGGACTACGCGGCTTCTTCCTTTATCTAACTTTTCCCCAACTTTGCACAATCTGCTTCTATAACGCTGATTTGTATAAGAAAAACATGCAAAAAGGGTTCCTGTTTGTAATTTCCTCGGACATGCTGGTGCATGATGGAAATCGAGACTAACGATTCATTCAAATGTGGCGCTTGAAGCTGAAGAGTTTGAAGAGCACAGTTCTTGAAGGCAGCACAGGAGCAGGGAGTGGCGTGAAGCGAAACGGACCCAAAATGTGATCTTTGACACCATAATTTCTTAGAGGGCTACGAACGCCTCAGTTTGTCCTCCACCTGCGGTAACTACTCTTATTCTATTTAATTTAATAAACGTAAATGATCAAGCATTTGTGTAACAATTTCTATTTATTTATTTATTTCAGACTGAAGGTAATCTCTTAAAATAATGCAGTAACATAAACAGTGATCATAGAGTAGAAGGCATGCGCATGTTTTTTGTGCCTGTTATACACAGCAGTAAAGATTGTTTTCAAATTCAAGATTTTAAAGTGTGATTTGAGTTTTGTCATTTCTGATAATTAGGAAGCACAAAGGCTGACGTCCGTAGTTTTTGATTCTAGCTGGCATGCAAGAAAATGTTTTTATGTTGCTTCCTTGTTGTTAACTTGGGCATTGAAAGTCAAGGACGCTCCTGAAATACAGTATTTTACTGTGTCCTATTTCTTTTAATGTAATTTGTATGATAATATCATTATATTATACTATTGTTTTCCAGAGAGACAGAATGGCTGATGGTCCAGTGAAGTTTTGCACGTAAGAACCAGCTTTGTGTTCTGTTCAGGCAGTTTGAAATGAAATGAAGGATACCTAAGAAAGAACTGCAGAAGCAATGCACCTTTCTTCCCAGTATCTTGTCCCAGTGCATTTCCAGTAGTGGCCAGTTTGAATACTGGAAAGGAGTTTAAATGTAAGGCAGTACCAGTCATTGCTCTCATACTGAGCCAATCAGCATTTTGCCACTTTCACATGAATATCCTGTCCTGTCATCATCATCACTACATCACATCCTTCTCACAGTGGTCCAGTAAACACTGCTGTGAGCCTCAGCTCTTCTTTTACCTCTTAAATCTTTTCTACCTTTCAGGCCGGCATCTGACATACGTAATTTCCTGCAAAGCAGCAGGGGTAGGTACAGGTAGACGACACACACCTTTACCTCTTGCTATCATGAGTTTTTTTTTTCCATATTCCATCAAACCCCTCATGTCTGGCATTGTGTTACAGGTCAAGATCACCTGACATGCGTGTCAGACCTCGTGTCCAGGTGTAAACGCAAGACTTGCGCCTTAAAGAATCCAGCAGGTGCCACATGGACGATAGGAGGCCTGGATGACACCATCTACAGAGGGAAACGTAGCAAGGTGGATGGATGGGGAAAGTTCTACCTTCCTGAGATAGTCAGCATGCAGGTTGTGGGTGTAGTGGAGTGGACCTCGTGCCCGTGTGACCAGCTCGTTCTGATGACCTGTGAGGATAAAAAGATGTATGCCTTCGATGGAGAGGAGCTGCATATGGTGGCTTCAAGCCTGGAGCGGCTATTTGAGAGCGGAATAGAGTATCCAGCATCCAAGAGCTATTACTATGGAGAGGCCTTCAAAGATATGGTGAGAAGACAAAGTTACAGGGAACAAGCAGGGCGTTGATGATCGATCACCTGTGGGCACTGACAGCCTTTTTTTTTTGTTTGTTTGTTTTGTGTTGTCCGTTGCATGTAGACTGAGAAGGACTGGGATAAAGTGAGGAAGGGTGCTGTGGGGAAGAGTTTGGACCAAGCACATCATAAACTGGTGACAGCAGAAAAGTCCAAGTTTCTGGAGCTTCTCAAACCCTCCACTGGTGCGTGTCTTTATCTTTGCTACAGGGTAAAGATGAAGGGAACATGTTTCAAAGAAATCAAAACATCCAGAACATATTTATTCTATATTGAGTGACCTGACTTGTTTCTTCTCTCTCTCTCTCTGTCGCCTCTCCAGGAGCCAGCGGCTGATGCATTTGGTTATTGTTCTGTTTGTGTTGATGGTTGTTTGTGAAAGAAATGTAAATACATTAAACCACATTGTTTCATTAAACATTGACATGATTAAGTGGTTATCAGCCCAAAGTTGTTGACTTTTTTTTAAGGAATTCATGGAATCACTCAAACAGCCGACAGATTGAAGGAAAAACTGAAATGAATCAGTGGACAACAGTGCACCACACAAAAAAATCAACAGAAACAGAGGCAACTGGAGCTCCCATTGGCCAGCTGTTACTCTCAGTGTTGTTAAGTACAGAGATATGAAAAAAGAAATCATTGTTAGATGACAATTTTAAACATAGTATTAGGTTTCTGTTCTGTTCAGGCAGGCTGAAATCAACACTGACAACAAGACGAGATATGAGGAAGTTGGCTTTAGACTGGATTTAGTGACAAAACTGAATAATTGAGAGGAGGTCACATGAAAAGGATACACCCAGAAACCACAAATAATCACAAAATTGAGACCAAAAGAAGGCTTTTTAACATCAGCCACAATGCTGAGTCACAGCCATTAAACATTTACAGTCGATAAAAACTCAAGGTTTCTTTATTAGTAGCCATGCCTGAGTTTACTTTATCACCGCTCCAAAGTACAGAGTGCACATCCTGCCTCTGCTGTACAGCAACATTACAACGACTTCCTTCTTAAATGAAAATTGGGGGGAAGGGCTTCTGTCTTTCTTTCTGTTTCCCTTTCTCACAACCTTCAGTACAATGGTGAGTAGCTGCTTTTACATGGTTTCCATCACCAGTGTTTTCTACCATGCTGATTAAATTCGACCTGGCTAATCTCATGTCTGTTGTCAGTGAAATGTGTCGTTGTTGTAATGTGTCGTGTGCTCTTTCCAATGCCATCAGACTTCCGCGCAGAGGATGACGAGGTGAGTCAGCTGATTTGCTGAACAACAAGTGGTCACTGCTGCATTCTGCTTTACAATCCCCTACAAACCATTGATGCTTGTTATTTTAGGGAAGAGGAATTCCTGAAAAAGACAGACCTTTTCAGAAGGAATGCTTTCTTGATCATCAGTGAAATGTTGCGCTTGAGTCCAACACATCCTTCAGTGTTAGTGGATGAGGTATGTCTGATGGGGACTGTCATGAACTTTTCAGTTTTTTATAAATAATGCATCGCTGTGTCATTGTGTATTTTTCGTGTGATTTCACATCACAGGTTCTTCACAGCATCTTCTTTTTAGGAGAGATCAACAGGCCTCGATACAGCCCAAAAGATATTGTGAGTGATGACGACATGTTGAATGTGTTGAAGGGCCGCTACCCTCAACCTTTTAAATTCTACTCCTCTCAACTACCCAAGCGGAGTCCAATTTCCTGCGTGCTAGACATGGTAAGATCATAGTTTTTCAAAAGATAACCCAATTGTTCCCCGTCAAGGTGTATAGAATTGCTTTTTCTCCCGAACATCCTCAAATATTACAGTTTAAAATCAATGCACATCATAGCATTTCACAAACACAAAGCATGACCCGCTAAATGAAATCCCATTTGTGGGGATTAGAGCAACTTGATCATATTTGTGATTGCTTTCAGATGGTATTCCTGATTAAACAAAAGAATGAGAACGAAATAATCAAGAGGCTGCATGAGCTCATCCTTCAGCTGAAACAGGATGAAGCAACAGATCTGGTCTCCTCCGTCATCTGCGTCTCTCAGCCCAACAAGACCCCAAATTCAGACAGGTACTATGGAGTGTCCATGTCCACTTCTGGCCGCAATCCAGGCCGAATCATGATTGCTGCGTCCTGTCTTAGCACCTGGGAGACTTATGTAGCTGGTGCAGTGATGACGTACTATCCAAAGAAGGAGAAAAAGCCATATTTTGATGGAACCATCAAGCTTCCGGGGCAGGTCAGGTGTCAAGCGTTCAGCCTCAGTCAAGGGACAGCAATGCCTCCTTGCAGATCATGTGGGAATCTGTTTGGTTTGGAGACGAGTGAAAAAAAAGAGTGGCCTTATGGCAACTGTGCTGAAGTTGAAAGTGTGAGCAACTTGCTTAAAAATGAGAGAGAAGTGAAAGAGCAAGCACGGCCGACATCTGAGACGTGCACAGACGCCAACAGGCAGGAGGCTAAAAAGAGCGTCCTGAAAGAGCTCACAGCTAGTCTGCGCATGCTGGACTTTAAGTGGGATAACAACTTCTACACCCCACAAGCAGTTTAATCTTAAAAAGGGGAAATTATTCCATATTAGATATTGATAAGTACAATTCTTATGGTCCTTTATTATAAAGTGACCAGATAGATCTCTTTGGATGTGTTTCTGTATCAGTAAAAACTTCTCTTTAACCTTTTACGCACTGAAGTTCCTGCTTTTTTGTGGACACGGAAGTCATACAACCAGAGCTGTAAACGTGTCGTGCTTCATCACTGCAAGTTGTTAACGTTCTTATTACTGTAACAATAAAGTCATGGCAAAAGATGTCAGCCAAATGTGTGTCAACTGTTTGAATCAAGCATGCAGAAGTTACAAAAGTTGATGTATTGATCATGTTATTCACAATAAAATGGTGCTGATTTAAACTCCTGAAACCTCATTGTGATTGTGTGTTAGTATATACAACTCTACAGAGAGAGTACCTGACAAAAGTTTGGACACACCTTCTCAGTCTGGGAACCACACATGCAGATGCCATCCGTTCACCTTCTGTTCATCTAACAAAGACAAAGTTGGACTCATGAGACCAACGTACATATTTCCACTGACCTCGTGTTTCTTGGCCCGAGCAATTCAACTTCATTTTGATGACACTTCTCAGTTTCTTTCTTTATTATTATTATTTATTTCATTTAAAATGACAATATCAGTCTTTTAAATCAGGAAAAAAAAGTATTTTTCCATCGAATCCATCCTCCTTTCTCCCACCTCCTCCACTGTGTCCAGGGGGCATCACAGGACAGAGCTGATGCTAACCAGTCTGTTAAGTCTCATCCTGTCAAGAGTCAAGACACTGAATAACAGTAAAACATTTGAAGGCGATTTCTAATGTAAAAGAATAAATAAGTAAAATAAAAAGAATTTCAACACAACTCATCTCAGTTACACAGACTTTTTGTGAGGAAGGCAGAAAAAGTGAAGACCATCAATTTTCTGCATTAAAAGGTCGAAGTTTACTGAGACACCCTTGTCCAGTTTGGGTCAAAAAAACAAAACAATGCTCCCTTGAAAGGATGTGGTTGGACAACATTAGGTGGAAAAATGCTCTTGTGTATTTTAATTTCAAATCTGAAAGTGCACTGAAAGATCTGGTTCAAATAAAGTGCATAGAGCAGAGTACAAAAATACACACTTCTACAGTGTACACATAAATGTACACTGTAAGTATTAAGTGGCAATAAAGTTGAAGAAAGATGACTATGTTTATATGTTACTGAGGTGTGTGTGAAGAAATTGCTGTTCATTCTGATGTTGGACTACAGTTTCACTGCCATTAAGCAACGAGCTTCAGCACACCCACAACACGCTTAAACTTTCTAGAATAGTCTTTAAGTGAGGTCCAACCTGTAATGTAAGTGTGGGACCACATGTGAGACTTGAACTGCATCAGTTGCTTTTAAGCTACCTAGCTGTTAGGTTGTTGTACAGGAGAGAATGAACCCAAATGCTGAACCTCAGACACGAGTCCATTTCCAGTTTACTCACAACACAGAGTGACAGGGTGCAGGCTGGAGCATGAAGATAGGCACCTGAGCACAAAGAACAGTCAGGAAGGCAGCAAGCAGACAGGGCAACCAATAGCAAAAATATTTAAGTGATCTCTGGAATCTCAGTTGTTACAAGGATCAACAGACAATTGGATGAATACTGGGTGGAAGGCTGGTGCTTATATATTGTGGCAGCTGGTGAGTCATGATTGCATGATGTGCAACCCAACCTCATACTGATGATGCTCTAATATTGAATTTTGATGACGGTCTTGAAGGTGTAAGAATGGAGAAAACACAGTGCTTGCTTTCCTCAGGATGAAGTGTGCAACTGAAACAGTCTGTACTGAAAGTGAGTTGAACTAAAGTATCTTCATCAGCCCAAAGTGACAATGCCCAGAGACAGAGCAGAATAACATGAAATCTATTCATATCAAACTGTTCACACTTCTTCTGTATATCAAACATAACCTGATGATTAACACTGAAACTCTCACAGCTGATTCATTTAGTGTTTTTCCTCCGGTGGGTTTGTCTCAGTGGCAAAGATGCACCACTAGATGGCAGCACATGAATTTAATGAAAAACTGTGCTGACAAAATAAAGGTTGCAAGCTTACACAGATTGTTTTGACCAAATGTGGTCAGGGAAAAAACCCAATCAGCACAAATTTGGATTATATTGCATATCCACCACTTCATTCAAGCCAAAAGTTGACTAATTTATCAACATGAAGGCCTGTCTGTACCTGTGTGTGGGTTTTTGACGTTGCTGAATCAGAAGTCTTGAGAACCAAACAAAATGCCATTCTTCTGGTGATGGGAAATGCGATTTATTTTCAGCTGCTACGTCATAGACGCTTTGTCCGGCTGTTCCTGTTGCCCTCTCTCCAATAACATGTTTGTTTTCAGGTCTATATTTGTGCAGCCGACTGCTACCGATGGGGGGAAATCCTGTCTGACCTCTCAGCCCGCTCTGATGAAAACACTGGCACTTGGTGACGTCCAGGAGACAGAATGTTAATTTTTCTTTAAGCCTTATGCAACTCTTAGCTCTAATCTTTGTTTGAACAGGCAATCCTCGGTGCCTTACGGAAATATAAGGCCTTGGCGTGGAAGCTGATGCCTTGTTAGGGCTCTAAAAAAACATCCTTTACTATGAGAGTACAAATACCATATGCACACATGATGAATGCTGCATCACACTTGCGTGCACACACGGACACACGCAGATGGTTGCAGTTAAACTGTAATATTTTCACTGACGTTGCCCTTGGTGTTTCATGTCTGGAAATTCTGACTCATGCGTGTTTGACAAATCATCTCTGATCTAATGTAGGCTTTGTTAAATCACCCGATAATGCATTAAAGTGTGTTCGTTATCAAAACAGATGCCTGGATAATTAACACACATCAGCATCTCTACGCTCAGATGTGAGGGAGCAGCTACAGTATGATTCATTCATTCATTCATTCATTCATTCATTCATTCATTCATTCATTCATTCATTCATTCATTCTCTCATTATTAGGCACACCTAGTTGAAAGTAATGCAGTCTAATATGAAAGTCCTGCCATAGATCAAATCCATTGTCTCTCCATGACTGACCCCACATGATCTGATGCCTCCCAGTACAACATCTGTTGTTGCTGCTTTGCCTTGCTCATGTTTGAGTTGTGCTGGAAAATATACTGTTGCCTGTCTGCATGTGCACACAGACTGCGTGTTACATTACAGAACACAATAAGTGATCCATGAAAGCTTTGAGTGTGTGTGGCAAGGCTCACTTAAGGCAATCCACATGTTAACAATATAAGCAAAGCTGAAATAGCTTTGTCAGTGGCCACATTTGCAACTTTGAGCACAAAGAATGACAGGTCTTTCTTACACTGCTGTCCATTTACAAACAAAGCGGAGGGCAACAGGGACATTTGGTGGCTCGCTGCTCTTTGTGTTATCGGCTGGTTGGTTCTCTCTGGATTATCTGTGAGTGGGCAGCACTGCTAGCTCTAGCTATAGCATCAGAGGTACAGTCACAGATCAGAGACTGAGGGTACCTTGATGCCATAAGTAAAGAAAACTGAGCTTATGTAATGTGATGCTCTTAGTGGACCTATGCATGGCCAGTGATTTGCTGCTGTGATGATGGTTATTGATCATGGAATAAGAAGTTTTCCAGCAGTATATCATATTGTTTCTTGTCTGCATGCTCCAGCATCACCAGCAGCCTTTGAAATATGACGACATGACTCCAGGAAGGCAAAGATGTAGGCCAGCACACGACTGCTGTAAACCAAAATGTTTCATTTTTAAACCTAGGTTTTTGCCAGGATTAAACAATTGAGATATGAAATGTTAATAAGATTTAGAGGTGCTGGAAGGCGGATTTTGTTACCACCTCTGTTGGACAAAGCCAGGCCAGAGCTGTTTCCAGTCCCGCTAAGCTACGCTCACTGGCTACTGGTGGTTGCTTCATATTTACTTACAGACAGAGTTGTACTAATCTCCTCATCTAACTTTTCACAAGGACGCATATCAGCATATTTCCCATTTCAATTCACCATCTAATAAGACTCATGCATTCAACAAAACAAACAAGAACGATTACCCTGACCATAAGCTTTGGGACCTTGTTTCTGAGATGTTCATAATATAAAATGAAAGCTAACTTTTGAATTTGTATTTTATAAATGTGCTGTGTAGACCGGGCAGCTGAAGAGGGAACTTCAGATCCCATCCCCTCACAAATGTACTGCATGTGAGTCGGTGCAGGCTCAACGGTCTGCTACTCTCTGTGTACAGGACCTTTTGTAGCACTAATGCTAAGCTCTTCCTGGTATGTACCAATCCCTCTGACCACCCAACCAACAGTGTGTTTGTTTGTGTGTAAACACTGAGAACCAGAGAACTGTTTTTTGGGTGTGTGTGTGTGAGTGTGTATTTGACAAAAATAGTATCAAAGTAAGTTACTTGTTGTTGGGACATACTGAAACAGGCCAGTGCTTGGTACACACATCCATGTGGTTAACAATAGCTTTTGTGAATAAGTTTGTGTGGTTGCGTGTGTGTGTGTGTGATGTTGTTGCGTCTGTCTGCAACCACTGATCCAGACTGCCAGGCAGTCGAAGGCCAGGCAGCAGCTCAGCAGGGAGTTCAAGGGATTTCGATGAGGCAGCTGCCATCAGGCCGCCGCTTCCATCATGCCGTTCAGTATGGCCGCTTCTGAATGGGTGACTCAGCAAGGCCTTGACGGACATTTTCATGTCACTGCTCCATAACAAAGAGAGGAAAGAAACAAAATGCTCCCCGATGTGTGTGGAAGAAGCCAGGCCGTCCTCACCAATCAGAGTCCAGCTGTTGCTTGTTTCTCTAATGATGACTGTGTGCCTTCGTTTACTGGATTGTGTACCATCGCATGTATGCCATTCTAGCGCTTTTTTTTTTTTTTTCACGTGTCATTCTCAGCCTTCCCCGTTTAGCCAACTCCATTTTTCTCGCTGGGTTAAACATAAATAAAAAGAACAATACGAGACATGAACATTACTGTAGCACCAAAGTGGGAGGATTTTCTCCTCTCTGGTACATAAAACCTGACATGAAATCATTTATAAAGTGTTGCTGCTGGAAAATGCAGCAAACTCGCCAGCGTCAGTGCAGGTCTTATATAACAGGCCATATACAGAGCAAATGGGCCCCAGCCCTAGTGAAGCTGTCATCTGCTGGAGTAGTAAAACAATGGGAGTGAAGGGTGAGAGATAACAGAGCACCACCCCTGCTGTGATAATAACACTGTGCAATGGCTATATTTAGGGGCTCACTTTGACAAAATTGCTTGGTGTGTGTGTGTGCGTGTGTGTTTGGGCTGGCCTGAGCTCAGAGCTATGCAGTGCCATGACAGCTTCACCAGCAAACCCACTTTCAGATACACTAATGTGTGAAGTTCCCCCTTCCCCTGCAACAGAGATATGTGCTGTTAAATATAAAGCTGGGTGCGTCATTTCATTTTATTCCTTTAAAAGCATCCTCATATACTATATAATGTCATGTTTACTGTGAGTTCACCTCATAACAATTCATGTCACATAGAGGGTGAGGACACACATTCAAGGTATGACTGCGTTCATAATCAAGCACACACACACACAAATTGAGACACACACATACACACACTGACCTTTTCGTAAAGGGACATTGTGGCCTTTCCACCACAGTCTCATGCTGAAACAGACCGCTCATTAAACCGGCACCAGAGCTTGCTACCAAGACCTTACCTCCAATAAAAGCAGCTCAGGCCTGAACAGCAGAATAATGTCTTTTCACTGGATTTTTACTTGGGTTTGAGGCCAGCTGATGCATTTATAGGGGGTGCAATGCAATAAGGCTCCCCTGCCTTCCTCTCTCTTCCTGTGCCCACTGGCTACATTTACACACAGACTACTCTGAGAATAGACTTTTATCTTGGTCTTTTCTTTGATTTCATTTGTTTGGAATCAAGTTTCTGTCCACCTGATAAATGTAAGTCTAAAATTAACTCTCCTTGTAACTCCGTTTTTGGTTTCTTCCAAGTCCCGAATGGAATATCAGGATCTTTATCTGCTAAATGCTCCACTGTGTTTATCAGCTAGTTCCTAAGTGCGTCTGTCTGGTATTTGGAGCTGAGCAGGTAGTGTACATTGTGTTTTTAGAGCTTTTTCGCTGAAAACAGCTTCCTGCTGTTGCTGGAAACGGTGCTATGAGAGCAATGGGAGTGAACCAAAACAGTAAAGTTAGCCGCACAGCTAAACAATGAGCTGAAATCTCACTAGAAAGCTACAGAAAGCTGAGGGAAGCTGCAGATTCAAGCGATATGTCTCTGTCTACATTGTCATTTGTTTATTATTTGTAAAATATCAATTATAGCCACTTTAAAGGGTGCTGAAACAAATGTACGTATCTGAAGAATCCAAAGGGGTTCACATTTTAATGTAACAACAACAACTTGACAGACATTTGAATACACTAAACCAGGAAGAGCACAGGTGTAATTAATAACATTAATGATGAGTGAATTACGAATTATGAATTACACCTGAGCTTTTCCTGCGATGACAAGAAAAATGTGCACTATAAAAAAGGTCTGTTGAACTGATAAGAGAGGAGCATTAATATATTTCTGTTTATTTGCTGCTGTGCTATCAGTGCCTCACCAGGTAAGTGGTGTTTGTCTTCTTTACCTTATGAATCTAGCTTGTGTATCTAAGCTAACTAGCTGTAGTAAACTAACTTACATCTGGACAGGACGTTCTCCCTCAGAAAAATTAGAATTTAAAACAAATTTCCAGTGTTTCTACACCACCTAAACTCTCGGATTATGTCAAGAAACAGCCACCGGCAGTAGTGTGGATGAACTAGATTGAGTATTTTGTGATGCCATCATAACATTGTCATATTTTATGACATTGACCAAAAGGTAGAAACCAAAGTGAAAGTAATGTTTCACTGCCACAGTGATTAATGTAACATGGGACACCAAGTAACCTTATGGGTTTTCACTTGCTGATTTAACATTTAAATTAAATTTTTTGGAATGCTTGTAACATGCATTATTCCAACATTTGAGTAACACAACTAACATAAAAGTCTATGTGTGAACAAACACTGCCTCAGAGGGGAATGAATAGGCCTGACTGGTACTGATAGACAGGCCATATCTACTATACAGTAAGCAAGACCTCAAGAGGTCACACTCCTGAACGGGTTCACTCCTTTCCTGTATCTCAGCACATGTTTTGTTGCCATTGGTTGGGGCAGAGTGTTCTCTGCCCTGTTTCTATTGGCTGACAGCCAGGGTTTCTGAGGCCATCGTAAAGCGATAAACCAATCAGAATGGCCAGGGTAACCTCAGGGTTATCAGCACTACTGTTTACTTAACCCTGTTCACCACAGATACTCAACACGTGTGGATGTGTGTGCATGTTAGCAGCTCTAGCTAGCTGTGTACAGCACAGATGTTCCTTTGTCATTATATAAAACAAACCATCAGAGGAGCAGAGGTATCACAGGATGTCCCTAGCTATTATGTACATACTTAATCATCCAGACACCTCAACAGACGCATATGCTTACACACAAACCCTCACACTGTATCTTTATTTCGCACACTCCTCCCTCTCCCTGTCTTTTTGTCTTCAGATTCTGGACAGATGTGTCAGGGTTTGGGCGAATGCCAGTTCCAGAGATACTTGAAGTTCAGACACAGCCCTGCAGAACAGACTCTCTGTCATGCACACACATGAATGCACGCACGCACGCACGCACACACACACACACACACACACACACACACACACACACACACACACACCTCCTCTCCTCCTTCCCCCCTCTTCCTGTTGGATTTTGTTCCCGCTGTTCTGAGAAAAATGAGGCTTGACTTTTAAAAGGGAATGTTCTGGACCTTGTCAGCAGGGTTTGGTACCGGTCATCCAGTCACGGTCGGCCGGGACTAACTCACAGTCTTACATGTTACATCATGTTCTCCAGGTTTGCTCCTGTTTGACCTTTCCCTGCTACCTTAAACGGAAAGTCCCGCTGGGCTCAGACGAAGTAATAATCTGGAGCTCTCTGAAATGACTCAAAATCAAAGAGGGGACTGTTCAGCTGCATTGTGGTGGTTGGAATTGAAGTTGTATTACTTTGTTGTATGATCATCTTGTGGTCACAGTGTGTGCCATCCCTGGAGAGATGCTCTGTGAAATCCCTCACCCACCTGGCCAATGGTTTGCTTCAGAGCCAGTGTGGTTAAATAATGGCTCCTTCAATACCTAAAGAAAACCACCAAAACTGACTTGACTCCGATTGCTGATGTGGCTGAAATCAGATATACACAATATTATATGAATTTTCATGTTTGCTGAGGTCTGTGCACTAGATGTCACTGTTTTGCATAGACACCCTTGCTATGCATCACCCAACTATTAATAGTGCTATAGCTACAGTTACAACTCAGCCTAAACACAATCAGCTCACACACTACATGAAGACTAATATCTACATGTATTATTGGCAAGACAACATGTTGGATCATAGAGGCTAGATTGCAAACTGCAAACTGAAGTAAAAAGAGCTGCAACTTACAGTAAATCTACTAAAAAATGCTAAACGTCTCTGATTTAAAGGGGTCGTTGGAGATTAAATGGCTCAAAAAGCTCTTGGCTTCTGTCTTACAGATGATCTTCGTGCTGCGAGGCAACCCTCACTCTGGCTTGGCTGGCGTTCAGCAGCGAGACTCCAATTTTCTGGCTGACGCATGTACAGTGCACTCACCGTCACCAGGTTTAAATGATTAACCTCCTCACTCGCCTTTTCCATCTGTAGCAATTAGAACATTGGAGATCTGTTTAGTTTATCTCTCATTCCTCTTCTTTATGCTGCCAGAGTCATTTGAGTTTCTCTACATTGTTTAATGGCCGCCCAGCTCAGCCTTGACCTAAACAAATGTGGTTTAGATTCTGGTAGTGTTGCTATTAATATCCAGGCAGTCTTTTGGCAGCAGATAGCTGATACTTAAAGAGGGAGACAGGGCATGATGGGAGGAAACTGCCTGCCTGGTGCACAGGGGAGAGTCTTTGCATAACCTTGGAATACTTAGTTTTAATCTGTTTCACAGTCAGTAGCTTAACATATCAGGAATATGCAATTACACAGCAGCTTTTCCAGTGGTATGGCATGTTTTAACCCCAGTTGGAGTTGATAAACATTGACTGGAGTGCAGTTTCTAGGCAGTGCTAAACGATTGTGAAGACTGAAGTCAACCCTAGCAAAGTTTA
Organism: Chaetodon trifasciatus; assembly: GCA_037975065.1. Taxonomy (NCBI): domain Eukaryota; kingdom Metazoa; phylum Chordata; class Actinopteri; order Chaetodontiformes; family Chaetodontidae; genus Chaetodon; species Chaetodon trifasciatus. Next base: position 584,663 of record JBBMOE010000029.1, read on the forward strand.
GATCTTTATTCATTATCAATGATTATTTAGTAGACATGATTGCAATCCAGACGTTTGAGATATGATCGCAATCGATGTTGTAACCCAGATAGATTCATTGTCTAAGAATGTGAGCCCTTAATGACAAGCTGAAAGATTAATATGGAGAAATACCTTTAGTTTATCACTCCTAAAATCTCATTTACACTGCTCACAGAGTGTTTGTTGCTGTGTTTCTCTTTTTCTTGATGAGATTATTCCTGCCAGCCTCACTCTCAGGACTCATTTGCCCTGCTCATAATGAAAATCCCTGGTGCCGGGACAGACTCCATATCTGAAGTGCAATGCAAACATTCCAAGTGATTTAGCTGAGGCAAAATTAAATTCCTCAAATGATTATTGCTCAAGTCTTTTTTTTTTTTTCTTTTTTCTTCTGGTGCGCTCATAAAAGAAAAGACTTGCAGGTGCACGAACATTCCTCTATCATGCTATCGCTATTGAAAGGGGAGTTGTGTTCCCTGCTTTCTCAGTACTCTATTCCTGTAGCCTACAGAGCCTGAGCCAGATGGAAGGGTGGCGTTCCACCACGAGGCGATCCAACCCAAACATCTGCCTGGCAACGGCTGAAGCCTTTTCACTGAGACAAAACACAGGCCCGCTCTGTGCGATAGCATTACAAATGATTTCTCTGTTTGATAGGGAGTAGCTGCTGCACACTGCTTCCGGCAGGGAGATTTTAGGTTGGGAATGAGTGGGTCTCAAAGTGGGTGAAGTAGGGCTAGATGTTTCACCTCACCCAGCCTTTGCTCAGTCTAGTCTTAACCCAGTCCTTGTCACAGACTGTAAAAAGATATGGAAGGAGCCTCTGTGGCCTCCTTGTTAAGAGACATTTTGCAGCTTAGACTCACCATTTGTGCTCAAGTCAGATGATTCAAGTAGTGATTGTAATTACATTAGACACAATCTCTTTCAACAGAGATCTTCATATGAAGGCACAATCTGTTGGTTGCCCATCTGTGGTCCTAGTACTATTAACCAATAGCGTTTGAGTTGGCTTTGGTAGCATGCAGGTAAACAGTCAATGTGGAGAGCAAAACAGGCGAAATGCAATCTCGGAACCCAGAAATGTTTGTCTCATGACAATTTAGCTATTTATTTGCTTCTGCATTCATATGCAGATATCAGTTTATAGGATTACTGTTGTTGGAAAGTTGCTTATCAAACTGTAAACGGTGCATGGAAGAGGATGTCTTGGTCAGGATATCAGATTTCTGAATATCTGCTTGGTGCACTGGGAGCCCTGACACATCGCGAGCATCATCCCCAGATGATAACTGATGGGCTCCATTTTTCTTTGGACAAGACTTTGACTTTTGTTACCATTGACTTGTGATTCAACTTAGACCTCGGCCTTATGACTTGGAATGACAATATCATCCCCAACTTGTAAGGAAAAAAAACCCCAAAAAGTGTGGAACCCATCAACTCAAGGACATACTATGAGCTGTCATGGAAATGTGCATTGGACAGGTTATAGCAGCAGACAGACAAAAGATAATACCTCAGATTATCACATTCGGATTGGAGGAAAATAATGTCCTGCGACATAACAAGCATACGGCTCATAAATTTCAAGTGATTGTAATTGTGTCACAAGAATAACATAACAGGGCATGTGGACCGATGGATCAGATGACTGTGCCTCATGTTTAATAGGTCACTCGTAGTGATAAACCCGCAGAGAATTATCACCCATGTCTGCAATGCCCCTCAGAGCTTTTTGGCCTTTTTGGCTCACAGGTTCGATTTTACGACCAGCAAATTCCAATTTCACCAACCTCTTTTCCAGTGGCAGCAAGCAGCTGTTTCCAAAAACGAAACAAGCTCTAAAAACCCAGACGACAGTACCTGATCAGTACCAAAACAAAAGTACTGCCTTTGCTAACCAAAGTTAACCAACCATATTTAACTTCTAAAGAGACAGATATTTGCCTCAGGAGTTGGGGGAGAGCAAAAACAGCTAAAAGCAGAGTAAATTTAAGCTTTACAAAGTGCTGCTGCATGTGTAAATAAGCTACTGTTTGCTAATAACTTTGCCATATCAAGTTTAAAGGTGGTAGTGTGTCAGTGTTGTGTTTACAGCTTGTTCTCACCTCCCCCAAGTGGACAATAAAAATCAGTTATTGCTGATTTAAATGTGAAGTTCTTTTGAAATTGAATTAAAAAGTCTGTACTTGAAAGTGCCCTTTACTTCTATACAATGTTTGAAACGTTGAAATGCCATCGAATTCAGTGAAGTGCATATAACGACTGGTTTCGAAGTTGATATACAAAACATGGGATTTGGATTTAACTTGTTGTTAGCTTGTTGGTCTTGACTTGGAACCTGAATCAGGACCTCACAGCCAAGATTGGAGACCATTTTCAGAGCCCCTTGACTTTCATTCAGTGTTGACCAGGCCTGTTTCACCTACTCTGAGGCCATGATAAAGAAGAAAAAGTGAGGATGGTTAAATATTTTCATGGGAAACATAATATAATTCTCTTGTATCTGTCTGCTGATTACACACAGAGAAAGGTTAACGATGTTAGTGGGAATTAAATCTGCTATAATCACTAAGTGGAGGCCCTAGTTTATCTATGATTACCACTCCTCTTTCTAATATCTGGCACATGTTGCACAAGGGTGATAGACATGAATGCCCTCTTTATATTCACCACTGTTTGGAACAGAAGAGTCCACACCGTGCAGACATAGTGTTTTGTAGCTGTGGTTGAACTTGCTTTCACAGAGATCAGATTTGAGGTCTGTGTTGGTGTGACTGCAGAGGCTCGGTGGCACTGACGTACCAAGCAGCAGAGTGAAAAGAATGTTCTGTTATTAGTGGAAAGGCTCCTGTTATGTGGATTAATCTACAGCTTCGACTTTGATCTCCTGACTCACTCTAAGCAACTTTGGAGGGGCCAGTGCACATTTCAGACACACACACTGCAAATAATGTTACATAATCAACATAATTCAAGTCAAAACAAGTCAAAATAATCATTCAAATTTCAGCGTTTAGTTAATTTAGTTAATCATCCAAAATGTTGAATAGTCTATGTAGGTTTCCTGGTATTGATGCTTCTTTCCTAAAATACCTCATACAGATGAAACTATTATGAAAGCAAATACAATTCTTCACCCAAACAGTCGAAATGTTCCCTTGTTAAACCTTGAACTTGAGATAAAACTTTTTGCAGCACCAAAACTGAATGTAGATTTACTGTAAATAATGAGCAATTAAAATCTACTCGCCTGCATGTGCGAGTGCATGCAGTTCAGGTCTTATCACGACTAAAAGAACCAAAATCTCTGGATCCCGCCACAGTGTTCCAAGCTCTTAATAAGATTTAAGTTTGTAATGTAGATGCCTAATTATATCCCAATCCCATGTGGAGGCAAAAGATAGAAAAAAATTCTTTTCTTACTAATTTGCATTTAATGATTACCAAGGTGTTAAGGGATTAATGATGCCTGAAAACAGCAAACCACTGTAACCATAGTGTGAAACCAGCGGTACAGTCCAGAGGACTCGAGGCGTGTTTGAGGAAGCAATGAATCTTATATTGTGGGCTGATTCATGGAAACTTACTGAATACAGTATGTCTTTTCTGGGCAGCACAAACTTGTCATGTTTATGTTGCATGTCAAAAATTTTCCATCTGTGGCAAAGCATACATGGCTTGAAATGATAGAAAATGAACGTTTTTTTTTTTTTTTTTTTACTACTAACCAGATGATTAAATAAACGGTGACACACAAATGATGCAACAAGACTGAAGGTGTGTTCAGACAGAACATGTTTAAGTTAGATGTGGCACACTTGCATGTAAAGTCAATGGAAAGATGCAAATTTGTGCAAATTTGACCAGAGCGTCCTGAAGAGACATCCGTTTTCTGTCTGAGCACACTTTAGAGCACAGCCATGCTCGTGGCTCTGTGAGGCTGGAGCACCGCTGTGCTTCCAGCTGAACGCTCACAGTGTCACAGTGACAATGTTAACATGCCATTATTAGCTCAGCCTGATGTTCTTCTTAACCATCCTACTTTCATGTATTAGCATGCTAACATTTGCTGATAAGCACGAAACACAAAGTACAGTTGAGACCGGTGGGAATGCACTTATTTCTGTGTGTATGTGGTCATATTCCAAACAAATTGAAATTTTGACTTTGGGTACCCAAACTCAAAGTTCCTGGTTCCCATCCACATGCGGACCTTTTTTGCATGTCATCCACCATCATTCTCTCTCCTTATCACTACCTAATAAAGGCATAAAATGTCCCAAAGGATGCATTGCCATCCCTCGAGCAGCGCCACTAGCATGGCTAAAAAGAGCCGATCATCTTCCTTCACGCAGGTCTTTGCTTTATCAACCACTTCCTCCATCTCTGGACCAAACCCCGCCTCTGTACAATATTATGCTTGGAGAAGTAGCTGCATTCCAGCTCAGACGTGAACATCAATAAAAAAACAGTAGGTTGTCAACAACAGCTCTCAGACCACCCAACCACAGACACTTGGTCCACACAGACACACCCACAAACACAGACGCACACAATGAATCACCTCAAAAACACGCCATGAGAGCACACATTGTGCCCTGGAAGAGATGGCACACACGCACACACGCACACACACACACACACACACACACACACACACACACACACACACACGGACACATGATGCCAGGATGACCCAGTTCCATGTGGCCGAACTCAGCTTTGTTTACTCCGCTGAGCTCTCAGAGACTTCAAAATGCTCGCAATACAATGAGTGTGTGACCCAACCATTTACGGCATTTTAATTGTCTCACACATCAAAACACACTCTCAGACAGGATACCGCTTTGATGTCACTCTTCAGCTTGTTATTCAACCCATGTAAGCATACTGTACGCTGTATTTACAACTGGAGACAATTTAGCCCATGGTGGTGGTGTGAGTAGTGGCGTGTTGCGTGTGCGAGTCTGAGCTGACCTCCCAAGGCCTCCGGAGACTCAGATTCCACCACATCTGGGATGTCTAACTATTTCCCAACGAGGGTCAGTGGAATTTTTATGTAACAGCCATGCTTCTCCTGTGTTTTCAAAACACTGTGCTCGTCCATGTGTTTGTGTGGCTGACCCATTTCAGAGGGAAGCGTCAAGCTGTTACTGTTGTCCATTGCGTAACTGTATTACACTTAACCTATGAATGCAAACAAACAGAGCAGTGGGACTCGCCGGTCATCGGAGCAAGCCAGGCCTGAGCCTTTTAAAGTTTGTTGGCTTTCCTAGAAGGCACTGTGCTTTGAAGTGTTTGAGGCTCTCTGCTCTGGTTTCTGCCACTACACAGGGTTTTATGTTGGAATCCATGAGCCATATTCCAAGGTACCCACTCAGATATTCCTAAAACCCACTCTAACCAAGCCTTGTTGTCGTGTTTCATCTCTTTTTACACGTTAGAAAATCTGCCAGTTGGAGCTTTCAAATGCTTCCAAACCAACGAAGTCTGTTTAAAGAAATGTTGCAAGACGGGAGAATATCTTGGACTGAGTATATGCTGCATTCTTTCATGATACTGACACTTGTGTTCAGACATTTTCTCAAACAGGTCTTTCTGGGAGAAACACACACTATACGTCCTTTACACAATTCACGGCCAAAGTAAATAATCTAAGATGGGAATTGCACTTTGTTATGCAAGCAGATTTAAGATGGTCCACTTCTTCACCTCTATTAACACGTGTGTGTGCGTGTTTGTGTGGTCAGCAGTTTAATGTTGCTGGTAAGAGGGGCCCAACAGGTGCAGGACTTTGTCCATGATTGGATGGGAAGTCCAGGAGAGGTGCTGTGAAAATGTTGCTCTGTTGTGAACAATGAACAGAAGTGTAAAATACATTCCCTACCTGCTGTAGATACATCTCACGACACAGACTTCAATCTATGTGACACTTAGCAAAAGTAAGCACAAGCAAAGTGACTATCAAGGATTATTTGCATGTACTGTAGACTTGAAAGGTACAAAGATATGGGTGTACAATGTGTACATTTTCCTCCCTGATGGAGATCAGCTGCTGTCATGAGCTTGTAATGTTAAAATCATTTGCAATGAATTTCACTGCTGCTGTCCAAACACTTCATATATGGCTAAAAGTGGGTTAATTCCATAACTTTTGTGTCATGCTCCTGTCATCCTTGAAGCCCAGCTGGATTCAGGCTGTTCAGTGGTTTAGAAAAACAGAGACGTCCTGTTTGAAAAGTACACAATGTGCATATTATCCTCTGGCCCTGAGGTGGCCATCATGGTACCCTCAAAAACAGACTTTCTTCATGCTTCCATTGTAATGTATAAAGACAAACAGAAAAAAGAAGTGGAATTTCTGCTGAGTTTTGCACTTTTTCAATGATAACCTGTGTTTTCACTGCTTTCTATAAAGCAGTACAAAGTATATAAAAGAATAAACTTGTCACCACTGCCTATTTGGAGAATACAGTGATGAGAGAAGCTGAGGAGCTGGAGAAAATGCAGAGTAATAGTGGAGCTGAAATGATGGAGGAGCAGTGGGTATAATCAAATGTATCAATCATCCATAGGAAATGTATTCTGCTCCATAATCCACTGCCCTCCAATATAAAAAACCTTGTTTTTAACCTTAAGTTCTTCCTCATCACCAGCTGCTTTAAGCCTTTAGTGAAACTGAGATTAGGTTGCTGATGGCGCTGTCTCCTATTTGCTCCCGTGAGTGAGGATGGCCTCTGTTCCAGCTGCTGTAAGCACCAGGTTACTGCAAGCGTAACGTAGCCTAAAAAGACCACCACACTCTGATTCAAAAGTTCAGTCTGATATGTGAGTACAAATGCGACAAAGTGCTACACATATCAGAGAAGTTCTGCCAAGTTCTGTAACTGAGCATAAACACTCCCATGTGATGGCCGGGGGGCTTCACACTCCATGCGTTTTTCTAGTCTACCTCCTGGTGTTGGCTGTGTAAACAAAAGCCTATATGGAGCACTGATTCTGAAAATAACCTGTATACCTTTGACCTATTTACAGACCCCCCCCCTCCACCAAAAAAAAAAAAAAAAAACTGATGAAGCCTCACATACATGTGGCCTTGAGCCCCTGTAGGTGCAGGCTCATGTTTGACTTTGGCTGACTTACACATGTGTCGAAGCTGGCTGTCAGAGGCAGGAGGGACGTCTGCAGGGCAGAGGAGGCGCCACCTTTAGGTGCCCATAAATGTCTAACCTTGAAATGAGCAAATGTTGTGCTGTTACATGAATACATGCTGGGCTCGAATCAAGTATCCTCTCTCCTTACTGGATGCTCTTCTCTAAGCCTCCCTCTTATCTGCTGTCAGCCTCAACATGTGCTCACATACTGCAGGTCTGAAAGCAGATAAGGTGAAGGGTTGAGCTAACCTGTGAGTGGGTGAAACCTGAGTTTGTGAATGGCCGCTGATGATGGATAGGTGAAAGCAGAGGAGGTGTCAAGGATTATCTAACATAGTGCAGACAATTTATGGCCTGTAAAAGAGGTTAAACTACATTAGAGCCAACATGCCTGCAAGTAGTGGTGGGAGCTGTGCTACTACTGCTGTCACCTTTTTTCATGTTCAGTGGTTTGGGGTGTGGGATAATGTTCAGCTGCTTCGGCCGAATATTGATGACATTTAAATTCAAACTGGAGAATTCATTCAATGATGACAAGTATAATAAATCTCC
>JBBMOE010000029.1:597381-631993 GCA_037975065.1 Chaetodon trifasciatus
GGGGTGGGGGTGGGAGGAGGGTGGGGGGGACAAGGTGAAGACAACAGAACAGCGGACAGAGTTTTGGGGGGGAAGCAGTGTGTGTGGAGATCCGGACGAGGACAGTCGAAGCGCGCCGGCTGCTGCTCCGTCGTGCGTCCTGGACACGATTCTTGAACCGCGTCCTGCTCTTTGAATACCGTAAGCACTTCGGTTATTTGTTTGGAAACTCAGTATAGCACGCATATGGTTTAACTCAGTGTCAGACACGGTTCCTCACAAGCTTACTGCTCATGCACAGGGATGCAGAGGAGTGTAGACGCTTTTCAAGTTACTCTACCAACGCTTTTATTGGCTGAAGTATTTACTGACATTTTTTATGCTTTGAGCTCCAGAGTCAATGTTCTTATCTAACAGCCTGTCAAACCACTGCAGATAACATAACCCATGAAAACATTTCAACGACACAGAGCATGCATATCTGGAAGAAAAGATGTTGACATTATGACGATCAGCAGCTGTTCATTTCTAACACTGCCTCACTGTATTCTGCTCAGACTGTACTAGTGATGGTGGAAAGTTGCGTTACTCTTTAAAGGCAAACACTGAAGTAAGTTCTCTCCAACACACCAGTCAGCCTCGACGCTCCATCGCTGTCAAAAAATCCTCCGCAGTGACTGTTTCATCCACGTCGGTTTCTTCCACTAATTGCTACTTTGTACGGGAGTTATCTGAACCCACAGCACATAGAAGAACGGCTGCATCTGACTGCAGGAGCTGGCTGAGTGTGTATCTGTGTGTTCGTAAAGCTCCATTAGCTGTGACTTAATGTAGACTCATCTCTGCGTGCATGCTAAACTTCCTTCCTTCCTGGTGCATAAAGAAGACTACAGGTCTGTGTAGGATCAGGTAACATTTATGCCTATAAGAGGCTCTGACTGGCAGACTTCTACTACTGTGTGTAAAGTGCAGGTGCAGATGGATAGTACACCATTAGAGGCTGGTGAGCTTGCAGTGCAGTCATAATCAGTTAAAACTTGCTACTGAAATGGACTCAATGTCAGCCTCTGAGCTGATTTGTACTTGGAAAGATGTGTGTTTTATCCACACACACACACACACACACACACACACACACACACACACACACACACACACACTCACAAGTGGCATTATTAAGTTGCTCCCTGCACCATTTAATTCTCTGGATCTCCCCGTATGACCAGTAAAGCTGAATTACTCCCTTTCTCTGCAGGAGGAAACACAAATGTCAGCAAATGTCAAGCAGTTGGAGCTTTGGCTTTGCTTATTAGCCACACACACAATCAGCCCTGCTTGCCCTTTTGGCCAACAGTTTGATTGTTGTAAACACAAGCATAAGCCTATGCAAGGACGTGTGAGATATAAAACTGGTTGCAGTTAAAAAAACAAAAAAAAAAACAAGAGAGCGTTCATTTAGACACGGATTCTCAGTCAGCAGAGCGACCTAAAGATAGAAGAGCCCCAGTGGAAACAATAATTAGTGGGGTGAAAAGAGAGGGAGAGGGAGAAAGGAGGAGGAGGAGGAGGAGGAGGAGGAGGAAGAGATATTGTTTGAACCATCTGATATCTGTTATATAATGACCTGTACAATGGAGACATGCTGGGAGAGAAAGTGAAGAGAAACCAGCAGTCGAAGAGTGAGAGGAGCTATTTAGTGAGAGATGTGTGTGTGTGTGTTTGTGCATGTGTGTATTCAGTTTGCCGAACCTTTGTTGGAAGCAGTATCGGTTGCAGCACTTCCCTGAAATTTGTATGTGGGCTGCAGAAATATCCATCTTAACAAGTGATTTCTTCCTGTGTGAACCACTCGCATTTTTCTTGAACTGAGAGAAGAATCCAGTGCATGCGCTGGACGTCTCTAAAATGCAATTGCGGCTTTCCGTGTAATTGGGTGGCCAGATAGGAGGTGTTTAAGGGAACAGTCTCTTGGATTTTGATGGTGATCTGGGATCTCCACCAACAGGCCAGGATAGGATTTTGGAGCCAAAACAGTGAGACAAATGTAGATGGAAATCTGATTCTACAATGACATCACGCAGGCCCAAGAAGCACATTTATGGAATGAATTTTGGGGTGTAACTGCAAGTTGGATAATTGTTTTTGAACACTTTTGAAAAAAACTTGCATCAAAAATGTCCCTCTCTACGACAATGCAGCAACATGAATCGATTTGCAAAGTCATCCAGTTTTTATGTCCAGAGCAACATGAGACTTAGTGCTGAACAGCTTAAGAAGGAAATTTATTGCAGTGTGTGTATCCTCTTTCCAAACACGAGCACACACATATGGACAGCTTCCCCCTGCTTGCTCACAGCAGATAATGCTGCACAATGCAGTGGCAATGGTCGACTCCTATTTCAAGTTCCTTCAGAAAGCCTCTCCCCCTCTTCCCCACTTCTGCCTTCCCCAGCAGTCTGCAGGTGGTGAGTGGTCATGTGTTGCAAGCTTGGAGAGGGTTTCTTATTTAGTCTTAAGCCCCAGGCTTTGTTTGGGGAGCTGCCTTGTGTGTGTGTGTGTGTGTGTGTCGTACACAATGGCTGTGTTTACATTGGATTCGGTGTGCACATGTTCATCCATGCATGCACATTCATTCGCACATGCAGGCTTTGTTTCTCTTGAGCAGGGACAGGGTGTAGGGTTTTTGTCTTTAGATATACCAAATATATTCCAGTTTAACCAAGTTGTTGCACTGTGTGTAGCCTGAATCACAGCAATCACCTGGGTTGGTTAGGCCGTTTTGTTGATTCACTCCTTTGTTTGTGCTTTACTGCGTTGCTTTTCCCTTCATCTCTCAGTACATTTTCTGAATCTGTGTTTCCTCCTGTGATTTCTCTTCAGTCAGTTTAGTAACAGGTGTTTTTTCCCATTCATTTCTTTTCATTCAGTCTGTTTTCTGTGCTGTCTCCTTACTTCAATTGCAGGGTGCTGGTGAGACCAGAGGGTGTCATTCCCTACAGAGGGAACGCTGAAGGTACACCATGGCCTTAGCAGGATGTCCTGACTACTTCTTACATCACTCAAACTACCAGGTATATGTTTTGTGTGTTGTGTGTGTGTGCTTGTCAGTGGTGGATGGTAGCATATTTATCAACGATCTGTTACATTAATGTTACCTTACCCTTACGTTTTCGTGGAACAGAGAAGCTCATCAGGGCTTTGGACCTCTCTGGATATTTGGACTATTTTGTCAAAACAGGAAAAGCACAGGCGTAACTTACAACTTTAATGACGGTTCCATTTTCTTTGGCTTCTTTCCCATTATTAATATAATGTGTTGCTCCTGTGATTGACAAGCCAGAATGTCTCCTGACTGATGCCTCGTCCACATGTGCATTTCGTTCACACTCGCTATTGGAAAAACTCTTTCCAGGGTGAAAATATTCAGAGACTCTGTATACAGTGTTGATGTGTAGACAGGGAAAAATATTGCTGATGCTAATCTTGCTAACAGGACTTTTTGCATGTTTTACAATGTACTGTTAAATGTACAGTTACTCTTGTACCTTTATTGAGGAACAGAGGTGTCAGGATGTGCTAAGAGGCCACTATTACATAATCCAACACCCCCACAGCACAGACCCTGACAACATCACTGGCTTTGGAGACCCTGTTGCAAATTTATGATTCCTATTATGGCAAAGGCCACCTCTGCCATAGTAGGCTGTGTGATTTAGCAGTTGGACCTCTAGTTACAGGTAGCTGACCGGTAATAGCTTTTTTGTCAGGTGTCTGATTGGGTTATATTGCTTACAGCTGCTATGTTATCTGAGATTGAAACAAGCAGTGAGTATGTGGGCTGTAAAACCAAAACAATGAGCTAAAAGATGCTGAGAGGAAGCTGAAGTGAGCTGCACAGTTGGTGATCATTTTCAGTGTGTTTCACATTGTGCATATTGATTAACTGTTAACTGGTAAGCTTTAGGTTGTGGGTAACTGTAGTAAGAGGAAAGTCCTGACAAATATGGTTATACAAATCTCTCTGTGTGTATCAACATGTGTACAGTGGCTCTATGAGTCTACACAGTGAATGACTCCCGGCCTAGTTAGGTGAAATATGACGTCTCTGCAAAACAACAGACCCACTTCCACTGTCCAACTCCTGCAGAATGAGCTCTTTGTTCCTCAGCTTGGATTTTCTCCTCTCCAACCCTGCACTAACCTAAAGAATTTGGCTAAAGAGCATCATGGAGGTCTATAAATAGAGCACTAAACAAACAACAATAACAAACTGCGGGCTTTGTTGTGTGACAGGCCTGAAAGCATGGGATTGATGGTATGACGTCTTACTGGACTGTTTGGACGATGGAGGTGACGTAGCCTCAGCTGCCTTATTCCGCTTAGTGGAGGTGCAAAAATGCAGCTCCTTGCTAACCCAAACCGTGGGACCGCTGAGCCCCCGTTGAGCTGACATGAAGTTGGATTGGTTCACGTTAGCTTCCAGGAAAGGGTTTTGCACCAGTAAGACTGCAGTGAATAGTGAATTGAATCCCCATAGAAAACAACATTCCTCCACCCTGCATCTAGCAGAGAAAAAACAGAGTTTGATAGTTAGAGGGAGAGAAGTGGGTTACAACATTACTCTGTGTGTGTGTTATGTAAAAGTTTGCTGGTTGACATGACACATTCACATACACACACATGCACACACCCCATGGAGTCTCTCTGTAGGCAGTGACTGTAGGTTTAGTGTGTATAGATAAGGCACAAATGAGCCCTCTTTTCTGCATACTTACATAACGCTATACATAACGCGGGGCATGTTTGGGAATCTGGGCAGTGTTCCAGGCCTGTGTGTGCGCATGTGTGTGTGTGCATGTGTGTGTGTGTGCGCGCATGCGTCTGTCTATCTTCGTGAGAACTTTGGACCTGTGCCAGAGATGTCTCAGAGAAAGCAGCCAGCAACTCTTGCTTTCTTTCCCTCTTTTCCCTTTCATCTCCTTATGTATGAGTGTGTATTTGTTAATGCACACACACATGAACTGCGAAACCACAGTCCACAGACTTGGTGCTCAGCTGAGTTATGGCTTGAACCAGTCAGAAGAGCGGAATGAATGAAGCGTTGAACAGATCCTCTCCCCCAAACGTCAGTATTTGTGCCGGCAGTCCTGAACATGTTCAGGAACAAGAACAGTTCTTTCTTTCTTTATGTTCTGAGAGGTCAGAGGTCAGTGGCTGCACGCAGCGGCCGCCATGTCAGTGGGCACGCTCAGTCTCATGCTTTCAAGGAAGCATAGCTTTTGATGGTCTGAGAGAAAGTATGTTGCAATACCTAGATGTTGATTCTGTGGGCCATAGAGTGAAAGGGAAGAGGTTTGCCCATGATGAAAGAGATGTCATGAGTGGTCATGACTACCTATGGACGAGAGCAACCCAAGTTTCCAGGCCTCAGATTTCCTCTGCAATTGACTCCAAGAACCATGACCGTCTACATTAACATCTAAGCAGTCAAGCAAGGGGAAACACTGAGGACTGACTCGCCACGAAAGTTGTTTCTAACTATTGGCTCATTGAACAAAATGACCTGCTAAATGTTTTCACTGAGAAACCAATGCTTATCTTTAAGACACTGTGAAGAAAGTGAGTTATGTTTTTCACATTTGTCACTTCAGGTCCTTGTTGATCATTGAGGCAGCATCTGTGCACTCTCTTCAGACCATAGAGTCAGAGAAAGTGCATTATTTGGAATTCACAATGAGGTTTTTATGGGGAATGTAGCCATTAAAACTGACTCTTTTACTGCATAAGTGCTGCTCAGGGGAGGGGATTTTTCCTGGGTTTACTTGTAGCAATATATTAACACTGCTGCTACTGATATCTGTTTCTAGAGGGAGGATGCTGTCCTGCTTCCAACTCCACACAGTGCACACAATTACACTCATGCATCCAGAAAGGCACAATTCCAAACCAATGCTGATAGCCCTGAAGGAAGCGTGACAGGTCAAAAATAGAATTAAATGTCTTAAAATCTTGAGTTTGCCCTTAAGTTTCTTGAAATGCTGAAAACAAGTACATATGGGGGGGTAAATTATGGGGGGGGGGGGTTACCCGTATCACCCTATGGGAGAAATGGCTTCAGAGGCATCAATTTTTATATTAAATAGCAGAATTTAACTGCAATTCACCTTGAGGCACCAGTCTTCAAAAAGGAAAAATTGATAGCTAGTTATGTCTCACCATATATACTAAACTATCAATATGGAACTCTGATTACTAATTAAACTAGTAACTACGACCAAAATGACCATATCAGTAAGTAAAGGTTGAAGGGTTTTGGAGTTCTGCGTCATAGAGGTTGGCAGTATTCACTCTTGTGCAACATTGAATAGACCAACATATATGTTCAAAAGCGTTTATTCAAAAGGTAAGAGTAAAACACACAATATGTAACTTAACTAAATGTTAAGAACAAAATGGGAGTTTGTGTGTGTGCATGTGAGCAAGAGTGTGCGTGTAATTCAGTGTGTGTGTAGGCTGAGATGTGTATCTCTTCGTTCTGCCTCTGTTTGTTCCATGAGCATGAACTCACATTTGAGAAACAAAAAAAATATGTGAAGTGGGAGCTTTGAGTTCTCTCTCTGCGTGATTGTGGCTATGCTTAAGGCCAGTGTAAGTATATGTATGTGATCTGTGCAGGGTAATGGTGCCAGGTTAAAAAGAGGACTGTTAGTTTGCATGCAGAACATATGTAACTCCAGTTCTTTGAGGACATGAACTGCCCAACAACCTGACTGCAAAGAGATCACAAGAATAAAGCTCAGACAGCAAATAATTACTTGCATATTGACAAATGTTAAGCTGTCCCGTGCTTAGCTGTGTTACACTATGCTATCTATTTGCCCAGTTAACATTACCAGTCCATGAAGGGAGAGGGGTTGCTTTGGTGTGTTGGCGAGTCCTTGGCTGATGCGCCAGGCTGGTAGAAGTTGTGATACTGATGTCCCATGATGCGGTCACTTCTTTGTTGTCCTTAAAGTTAGCAGCTTGGCACTGATTTGCTTTGTTGCTTCGGTTATCTTGCAGCTGTTGGCTAAATTTGTTTGCACTCTGTTAGTGGTGTGTACAAGAGAGGAGCTGGGGTTTTGTTGACCTGAAGACATCATGAGTCAAAGGCCACACTGGACCACTGGTAGATGAAAACTGGGTCCATTGCCAGAGTTCATAAATAGGTGTGAATACCTGGTGGATTGTAAGAAACATGAAGGAGTCTGGAAGAGTTCAGTGACTTGCGATTTGGTGTCCATGGTTCCTACACACCAGATGAATTCATAAAAGTAGACATATGGTCAGTGCGTCAAGTTCAGATGTCTAGAATCTGGTCAAAGGTCATCCTTCCACCACCCCATCACCCACACACACACACACACAAAAAAAAAGACATCACGACAAGCATGCAAACCAATCAGTAGGTAATTTAAGCCTATGCTCATAGAATCGGGGTCAGAGTGCATAACCAGCATTCTCTTGGTTTAAACCATTACTATATCAGGAAGTGCTTTGGCATGAGAATAGTCTGGGCTGCGTGAGAGCGTGAGACTGAAGGTTAAAAGGGTGTGTCACATGTCAGAAGCATGAGTGTTGGCAACCCTGAGTGGTTTTCAGCTGACAGATATGAGGACGTTATTGATCTTCTCATCTGACATCGTGTCTACACACGAGACGACAGCAGAGCAGCAGAAGTAGCTTCAGTGCTCCTTCACACAGGATGCGTTCAGACACAGTATTGGGTGTAGCTCATCTGCTTTTTGGCAGCACTCAGGGCCCAGAACACAATCACTGTAGGTATGTGCGTAAAACAGAAGAAACTATTCTTGAAGCGGAAAAAACGCTTCGGATCGACTTACATGTGTAAAATGCATGTAGAAGGCGAGCCATCAGGCAGCCTGTGTAGACAGCTGGATTGTCTGAAATAGAAGCGAATCTGTTCTGGCAGACATGAGTTTAAGTGGTTAATGCATGGTTATTATCTGTTTCAGCAGGACTCCTCTTTTCTGTGGATTTGGAGTAATGCTCAGTGTTGTTTGCATGTTGCCTTGTATTTCTCTCACATGCTGAGTAAGGTAAACTGTATATCACATGACGTTTACTGGACAAGTTGTTATATCTCCAGCTAGTCAGCTCTAGCTGAAGCCTGCAGACTTTCTTTGTCAGCCCAACAGGCCCTGCAGCCAAGTTGCCTTCCTTGGAAAGCTTTTGGCTGCTTCTTCTCAGAGCAATAAATCTTGCTCTGGGCATTTATGGATGTTTTCGAAGCACCGAGGGGAGCTGCGAGTGTGTGTGTATGTGCATACATGCACAACAGGACCCCTGGCCACGAGCAGTTCTTGGAAGCAACGCTTCCGCGTTCTTCCTTTTCCTAGAAAAGGGAAGATTGAAAATTTCTTTGGCTCTTTTCCCTCTCTTTTTCCTCTGCAGCTTTCTTGCCTTGAGGCTGTGTCAAATTAGACAATGTGTGAGGAACTTGGCAGCGTGCACCTACATCTCCAGACGTGTGAGATTGTATAAGTGTGCCTGAGCTGGTATGTTTTTGCTCTGGAAATGATTGATCTGTTTTTTGTTCAGTTTTTTTCAAAACAGCACCTGATATGAGTTTCACAAGTGAGAGTTTGAAAGGAGTGTGAGTGCAAATGTGTGTCTGTGTCAGAGAGAGAGAGAGAGAGAGAGAGAGAGAGAGAGAGAGAGCAAGTAAGAGAGAGAGTGAGAGAGAGAGCAAGTAAGAGAGAGAGTGAGAGTGAATGAGAGAGAGAGAGGTCGTAAAGTCACAGTGCCACAGGGTTAAAGTGTCACAGGTCTCTGAACTTGAGGTTTGATGTTCTTCGAGAGCAGAGGCATGAACCCATCCTTTGTCTGACCCCCTGAACTCTGAAAATAACACATTGTCTTACCGTTTCACTCATGTCTGACATCTTAAACTCACTGCATGTTGTCTGCTGCATGATCTTTTTTTTTTTTTTTTTTTTTTTAACCTTTCTTTTCTCTGCCTTTCTCGACAGGAAAGCATGGACCGCACTTCCTCTCGCAGGCCCAAGGAGCTGATCGGTCCAAGCTTTCAGCGCCCCACCAGTCAGAATTTGCCACATCACCATGGTAACCCTCCTCATCCGATCCGTCCATGTCAGATGCATTGCAGGATTTAAATGAGAAAATAGGGAATATTCCTCAATCTGTGCGTCTGCTCTTTATGTTGTCATGGCACAGTTCAGTCCATATTTCACACATTTCCCTTTCCACAGCTTTCTTTATGGAATCTGTCCGCTGCCAAAGTGTGTTTGCTGGCGCACTGAATGCTCTTCCTGTCTTCCAAGAAATCACCCCTCTCTCCTTCTCTATCTCCATCTCCATCTAGGACATTTTCTCCCTTCATCACTGCAGGCTCTGCTCTCCAGATGGAGAGGTTATAGACAAGTGTTAAAGGGCCCCCCCTCCCCTTTTTTTGGTAGTGCTCAGCACTTTTCCACAGCCCCCCACCCGTTAGCCTGCTCTCAATATATTCCCAGAAATCCCTTCAGCCAATCGTGGAAAATCTTGGGTATCCTTTTTGGAAAGCGGCCAACTTGAGGAAAAGAGAGGTTGTAAATCCTCCCTCCCTGGCCTCCTGTTTTTTCTCTCTCTTTACTTGGCGGTTTAGTTGTCTGCCCTGCTGATGTGCGGTGGTCATGCTTGTGTGACAGTATTAAATATGGCTTCACGTGAATGGGGTGAGTAGATGGGGTGTTTATATAGGCCTGTAGGTCACCCAGTGCGGGGCAGAAGGGAGTTTATAGTAAGTAGGCCATAGGTCTGTGGGGCATGGGGTGGAGGAGGTATGCAGGTTTATGCTCAAATACAGGCAGTGACACCACAGGCCATCCCAGAGTGATTAGAGGAGGTTTTCTGCACTCTCACAGTTCCATTTAGACCAAATAAATCATCTGTTCATTTGAATTCCACTTTGAAACATTTCTGGGGCATTGTGGTCGGTCCTGTAGAGCCTTTTTCTTATTCTCAGAGATAATTATCACAGCTTAAATGATATAATGTCACATAATTACCACTGCAGAAACAATGGAGTCTTACAGCAAAGAAAAAGTGATGTGAAACATCTGGTTTGCCTGGTCAGTCCATCAAAATGAAATGCAAGCATTTTAAGACCTAACTGACATTTAACAATCAGAAATTGTGACTTTTGTTTTTGTTTGTGTGGCAGACAAAACAATTATTCAGTGAGTGAAGTCTCAATATGCCTGAATGCAATGCAGAAAACTTCCCTTTTTACAAACTCTAATATTACTCTTTTGCTCTTTTCACCTCAGAATCTTTTGAGCGGCTATTACCTTAAAGTCCGAGAGGCCCAGATTTTACCTTGTCCTTTCTAGCAAATGTCAGTGTACTGTAGGTTTGTTTACAGTCGTCCAAATATTTAGCTATGTTGATACATGGATCACTGAAGAGACGCACTTAGTTCCTCCGTCATTTTAATTTGCATGCAGGAGAAGGGGTCGTGTGGAAAAAAACGTCCATTTCACTGAATAGTAATAGTAATAAGATGAAAACTACATCTGTATACATGAATGAGAAGTCTATTTGATGACTTCAGTGAAAAGCAAGAGTCAAAGTTCATTCAGATTTTCCACTACAGAGAAACATCACATCATCCTCAGTGATAGACATGCTGTATATTTAGATCATGCCTGGCTCAGGTTTCGTGCCCTTCATTTATGCTAGCCCTGCCTTTTTGATGATCTGATGACATGTGTCTTTAATACATCCCATGGTGTTGACTGCCTGTAAGCCAGCCAATATGCTGTACCAGATTTAATGTTTAGCTCATAATCCTCAATTTGACTGTGCTTTGTGTGCTCTCCTCCAGAGTTGCCCTGCCTCTCCTCTGTCGAGTTGATTCGCTGCATTGCTCGTTCACTTTACCCACACACAGTGACATCCAAGGCCTTTCACCTTCACGTTACTGTCCATCAGGAAAATGTGCTTCCTACAATGCAAAATGTGAATTAACTGACAATAAAAAAACAAAAAAAGTGGTCTCAGTACAGTATAAAAGGATGTCTTGTGGCTGATGCATTGGATATATGAAACTATAACAAAAAGATACTAGTGCAAGATGTACCAAAGTGCATTTTTATGTCACATATAACTGGAGTATTTTTATTGTGTTTGAAGGACCTCAATTGCACTTTGTCCTTGAAAACCTGCACATCCAGTTCTCTTCTCTGACCTCTGGGCTGTTGTCAGAGATCGATGATTGTAGGTTGTCGGGGCCAGGGACAGAAAACACTCAGTCCGTGTATTCTGGGATCTTTCAGGAATGAATTGGCCCCGGTTGTATGGTGGGTTATTGTTGTCAGATGCTAGCCAGAGCTCTGCAGCGGTTCATCTACATTCAAAGTCGCAGTTAGTAGAAGAGAGGGAGGAGAAGACATTTTCATGCTATATGTCCTCTGGCCTTCCTGGCTGAAGGCAGCAGTGCACTGTGGGCCAAGCCAGCAATGGGAGGAAGGAGAGGAATGCCAATGATACCATCATTATCCTCTTAAAGCTGCACTAGGATACATTTTCATGTAAAAGTCCAGCTGGCTTATCAGCCTCAATCATAAAGTGGCAACAGAGAAGAACTGCTGAAAGAAAACCTTCCTATTCCCAAAATTAAGAGGATGTCTTTGCCTCGATTAAATGTTGTTTAAAGTGTAATCACTTGAAGGAAACAAATTGGAAATGTGTGCCTGTTCAGAGAAAACTAGACCTGCTAATGACAACTGAACCAATGGCAAGGTGACCTTAAATGTACCGCTGAGGTACTGCAGAGGTAAACATGATTGAGAGTCTATGCCAGTGAGTCTGTACGTAGGAACAGTGGTACTTTGAGCCGAATTCTGATGTCAGCATGCTAATGCACTCACAGTGAACATGCTGATGTTTAGCAGGTATCCTGGTTTCCAAGTTGGCTGTCTTAGTTTGGGGTATTAGCACGCAAACATTTGGTAATTAGCACTAAACAGTGAATTTAAGGCTGATGGGATTCAAACTACTGCACAATTTGAAATGTTGAACTGATGATGGCGCTATATGAAAAGTCAGAGGAGGAGTTATTAGGATTCATCCTCTAGGACCATGAATATCTGTATAAGATTTCACAGAAATCCTGTAAGTAGTTGTCAAGATATTTCAGCCTGGCCCAAAGTGATAGAAAGACTGACATCCCCATCCATACAGCTGCACCAATAGCATGGCTATAAAGCACTTGTCGACTTTCATTGTCATCCCTGAATCTGATTTTTACTGATCCACTTTCATTTCTATGATTTCTGGAACAACTGAAATTAGAAATCTTAAGCCCAACACTCAGAAAATGGATTTCTGTTTTTCCTAAATATCACATCAGAAGATTTGTACATATAGAAAATGTGAAAATGTATTGTTCCACCTGCGGCCATCAGTGTATAATTGGCCGATGTGCGATAAGACATTTTGACATGTTACAACAGGAAAAGCACAGGTGTAAAATAAAACACAATAGTCAATGATGGCGGAATTTCTCAGCCTTGGTTCCTGTTATTGTTCCTGCAGTTCCTGTCTCACACTCAGACTTACTGAGACACTCAAATAGAACTGAGAGCCAGCATTAAAGGTGTTAATAACACCTGTGCTTTTGCTACTGCAGTATGACAAGTCAAAATGTCTGCTGTGAAAAAGACCTGAACTATACTTCTCCGACTATCCTCATGTGCTGTCTCTGTGTCTCTGCCAGCTGTTTGTGTTTGTGCGTCCCTTCCATGTCACCCTGACCCCGTTCCACTCATGAACCTGAGCATCACGTGCCCGTGTGTCCTCGACTGCCCTTTTTGTGTGTCTATGTGTATGTTTGTGTATCATACATACCTCTTTGTGGTATGAGATCAGACGGCCTGACTCCACGACACTGTGCTTTTTCTTTTACATCTCCTGTATAATTACATGCACATGCTCATCAGCAACGCATAGCGTACACGGTGTCCTAGACTCTTCTGTGTGTGTTTTGGTGCCCTGCTTTGTCCTGATCATTTGGCCACCATATGCCATGAGCAGGCTGGTGAACGTTCCCAGAGTGCTGTAATTTCTTCCTACAAGAATGTCAGGAATTCTGTGTGTGGTGTTGGGGTGGGACACACATAAGACCAAAGGGCTTTGGACACACACATACACACATATAGAAACACATGGGCACATACCACACTTTAAACAGATCTACTAAGTCTGCACTTCAGCTAAAACTGGCTTTATTAGAGAGGTTTCTATCCTCTTCTCCCCTCTAGCTGGCAGTGCAATCATTGACCGTGATCATCGGCTTAGCATGTCTGCTCATAAAATGCACTCAGTTCACCGATACTGAATATCAAACTTTGAAAAGTTTCTCTCCTGTCTGCCTGCTCAAGGTGCAGAACAGAGGGACAGACCCCGCTGACCCCTGTCTGTTCGTGTCCTCCTGCCGTTATCAGTTCTAGAGTTGTTTTTCACTGCGTGAGAAAATGGACGTGTGGCACGAGGGCGTGTGAACCGTAGGCTATCGATCGTGCAAGTCTCACGGTTGGTGCGTGAGAGCTGGCAGCCCGGTGTGACTGAAAATAACAACCAGAAATTGGTTGAATTGACTCCTCAGTGAAGTGCCACCTTGGCAGAGGTTATTGTTATTATTATGGGTTTTCTATTTTTATTAACAGTGTGTTCACACTGACATAGGCTCATAGGAATGATGATTTTGTGGACAATGGACTAATTATTTATTTATTTGTTTTTTTATTTATTTATTTGAATGTGTGGCCCCCAAAGTGTCTGCTTGGAAAAACTCTGGCCCTTGGACAAATGTAGTGGAGAACCCCTCCTCTGTTGATTGAATGAACAGCAGGTCATCAAGGAACTTAGCTCCGCTCACGCTGGACCTTCTAAACCACAGATTGACTCCGGTTTATTAATAACAGGTCAGGTTAAAGGATAAGTTCTGACCGGCAACTGCGTTATTGACTGTCCTGCAAGCTATAGAGACCCTTTCACCCTGGTTTTCTTTGGTTGGTTAGTCTGTGGGTGACTGTTGGTTCCAACTTCCAGCACTTGACGGACAACTTGGCCGCGTGAATGACAGGTTTCACATAACCCGACCAATGGCAAGCTGGTCAGTCAGTGTACTACACAGCCATTGGAAGAAACCCAAACCAAAATGAAATCCAACGTGAGGAGGAGTGAAAACTTCAAAACAAGACTTTGTGCTCTTATGCCTGATGTTTCAGGGCCACGATGTGCTTCTGGCAATATTTTCACTGTGGACCATGTTAAACTACAACTAATTAAAGTTTCTGGTCAGAATGCTGTGGTATTGTCTCAGTTTGTACACTGAGATTGGGACAAAAGGTCAAAATGCTCAGCAGTGTGTTCAAAGTAAAGAATGATGTCTGGTCACCCTTTATAGGCCATAAAGCAAACTTTTCACCCCAACAGGATGCATTTAACATTCATTTCTGACAAACTGGCTGCCATGGTATTTACTCCATGTGTCTTTTAATACAGAAATAAAAATGAAATGCACACATCACGTCATAGGGATGTGTATACCCAGGCTTCATAGTTTGTATTATTGTACTTTTATTAAGTCTCTCATATCAGCTGTAAACACTGCTGAGAGAGCGCATGAATAATTACATAATCACTTTCCTTCTCGAGCCGTTTTATTCATCACTGAATTTGGCTGCTACAGTTAAATGAGACAGATTCACTCATGTTTAATCTCATGTGCAGAGAGAGTTAGCGCTACAATCTGTAAAGGATGATTTTTAATGACTCAGCTGGCTGGAGATTGTTTTAATATAATCTCTCAAACTGGTACCCACTGAGGCGACACCTAGTGGAAATCTGCTGTCCTGCATCTTTGACCACTTTGTTCTTCCACCCCTCTCTCCCATCCCACCCTCCACCTGCTTCCACAGACGATGACGTTGACCTGGAGCAGCTGGTGAATGACATGAACTCCTCCATGGAGAGTGTGTACTCTACGCAGGCAGACACAGCGCTGCTCCTGAACAACGGCCACGCGCACGCTCCACACCACCACCACCACCACCACCACAACATGCACCCTGCCTACCCAGGACACGGCCAGGCCCACCGTCGTCACACCCCACCCCTGCCTGCTTCGTCCCCCTCCAGGGAGAGGCTGCAGCACTCTCAGCCCATGCACATCCAGGCTGTCAGGTAGAGACCCTCATTACCTGCCTCCTGCACTAAATTCACTCTTTTAAGTTTGGACAGAGACAGCTGGAAGTACTGTCCTTGTAGAAGAAAAAATAAATCAAGAAGACATGCAGGCTGCTCCCAGCTGTCAGTCCTGTTCACCAACCACAGTTTTGGCCGTGAATACTTACTGAAATTAACTTTTTAATCACTATATGATGTGTTCCATACCTTTTCTACACCCAAATGATACCCATCATCACCTGTATACAGTATTGTCTTTCATTGGTCAGCCAGGACTGTTACATGAGTGTGTGTGTCTCCCTCTGCAGGTGCCTACAGGAAGAGCATCTGCTGCGTCCAGCCTCCCTGCCGGCCATCCCCAACCCTTTCCCTGAGCTCTGCAGCCCAGCAGGCTCCCCCGTTCTCAGCCCCATACAGGCCTCCGACAACCACGTAAGTACACCTACACCCCCTCACAGTATTACACGCTCATTGAAAAACACTGGCTGGAGAACGCAGGCAGTGTTGGAAGGTGTCTGGCTGAGTGGCAAGCTTTCGGTGCTTGTTTGGGGGAAAACAAATGAGCAAATCTGAACTGTTAATTAACTGAAATAATAACATGCACATGGCATTACGTGTGGCAGCAATATTGTCAGATTTGAAGTGTGTCAGCACCACCGTGATCACGATAGGCTCTGAACTCTTTCTGTTTGTTGTCCTTTACTTGACCAATATCAGAAGAGATATCACAAGAGAGGGAGAGTGTGTGCGTGTGTGTTTTGAAACCAGCTGACTGGCCTGTAATGTTCAGGTCAGAGCAGCATGTGTTGACTTTGGCTGAGGACAGCCTTTCCTTCCCTTACACAACAGCTCACCCTGGGTTATCTGACTGTGTGTGTGTTATTGTGGACGCATCATTATCAGTCGCATGTACACACACATAGAGAGTGACAGACGTGTTTTGCTGTGGAAGGAGGTGAGCAATGTCTCCAGGATGCCACAGACAGAGTGCAGACTTCCGTAGTGGACCTGGGAATACGGCTGGGAACGTCTGCGGATCGGATCTCTCTGAACCCTCTGAATCCGTCTGCCGGCTCTGGCAAGACAGGCGCCCATTTCCGGTTCACACGCTTCAGCCCTGGCTCTTGGCGTCACTTTGTGTGTGTCTGTGTGTGTGCGTATGTGTGTATGTATATGTGTATGTGTCATAGCCTTGCCTTTCCTTCCCCCAGGAGAACCTCCTGTCCCAGGAATGTTCCACCCCTCTCAAAGATGTTCTCAGGATGCCCACCCTGAACAATACAAGCTATTTTAGACGCTCACACACTCTGATGCGCACACAGGTGGCATTATTCAGTTCACACACACATACGCATGTGATAAGGGAAAGCATTATTTTAGCATTTAGTTGACATCATCTCACAAGGTCTGGAGTCAGAGAGCAAGTTTGCAGTTTGTACAAAGAGTCTTCTGTGTGTGATTGAGTCTGAGCGTGACTAGACGCTGCATTGTGTCTCTTTCCCAGGACATCTTCATTGTGTCCACTTCATTTACTGTCTTGTGTATCTAAAGAGGCAAATCATCATGGAGCACTTGTAGAGAGGAAATACTGCACATTTGTGTTTTGTGGTAACTTGTGTATTCAGCCAGTTATAAGTGCAGCTTGGGTTATTTTGTGTGGGATTTTCTTAAAGCTGCTTTGCATATGCTTTGTATCTGACATCGATGACTCATCCCTGCTTTCATTTCTTTTTAACAGATTGTGGGTCAGAGGTCTGGCAGCATTTTGCTTGTTCTTTACTGCATTTTTCATGGCATGTCACCATGTTGAAGTAGGCAGGAAATTCTTTAAGACTGCTTAATGGCACAAAAACAGGAAGATGGTAGTATCTGTCCGGCACGAACAGCAATAAAGCTGGAGTTGGAAGGAGAGTAAAAGGCACATGGAAGAATCGCTTCCAACATTCCATCATGTTTATCATCGTCAGCAAAAGAGAAAAACCTTTTGGCTAAAGAAGCAGAGGAGGTGGGAGCTGGGAGACTGATGATTGTGTGACTGGAGGTGATGGAGATCATGGGAAACTATCAGTGTAGAGAAACATCTCCACTGTAATTTGATTAGCTAATATGCTAATATGATAGTGGCACATCGATACTGGAGTAACTTAAATAACATGGTTCGAGTGATGGCGATGCCAGTCCAGACTAAAATATACCACTAACTATTTGACGGATTGCCTTGAAATATTGTCCAGACATTCATGAGTCCCAGACGATGTGTCCTAATGACTTCGGTGATGCCTTGACTTTTCCTCTGGTGCCACCAAACGGTTCACATATGTGATTTTGTATAAAATTTCTCAACAAATATTGGAGTGATTGGCAAGAATTTTGGTGCAGATATCATGTCCCCCTTGGCATAAATTGCAATAACTTCAAAATTTCAATTTGTCCCTACTATTTGTGATCAAACACTAATGACAATCCCATCAGACTCAGCTGTACGTTATGTTTCATGCTAACTAGTGTTGTGCACGCTAAATAGCACTGTGCCTAGGCCCCACAGAGCTGCTAGCGTGGCTGCAGACTTTTAGCCTTGTTTAACAATGTTATGTTTGTGTAACATCTTCCTAAATCATCCCCTGGCCTCCTTCAGTGGATGTGTGTGGAACCATCATGTACTTTAATCCGCTCTAATGCCTAAAATGTGCTATGGCTAGTCTTGGGCTGATTGAATGAAACCCTCACTGATCATATCACAAGTTCAGCAAGACCAGCGGCAGGCTGGTCACGGCGTGGCCTTTATCTCCAGACGTCAGTGCTTCTGTTGGCATGCAATGTTGCGTAATGTCATTTGTGAGCAAACATAACAGCTGAAACTTCGTAAAGGTTGTGGAGATGCTATGTGCATGCATGGATGTATGCAGGTCAGATTAGCTATCATCTCTGAAGAGGAGTGAAGATGCAACGATGCAGACAAGACTCTCAGACGTGCCGTGCGTTGGTCTACAGACATAGTTGCACTGTATTTGCATTGGCATGGTTTTATCATAGGATCTCTCTCCCTCCAGCTGTAGAGTTGGAATCTGAACATTCTTCACTAAGCTTCACTCTTTCTCAAAGGGATACACAGCTTATATTATGAGCTAGTAAAACTTTGTATGTGCGTGACCTGACAGGTTTATGGCCTGTGTTGCCTTTGATAAAATAAGTGGATTTGTCCTTGGGGTATCATGAACAGGCTAACATGAACAGATAACATGATGCTGCATCGCCATTGGAATTTAGAAGCAAGTGTAGGGGAATGCCCATGTCATGGTAAATCATGTTTAACTCTTTACATGGCTTCTGGTAGCTGCTAGTGCCAAAGCTGATTGAGTAGTCTGACTGTAGTTAATGCTGAACTCTGATAATAGCTGTTTCTCACGCTAGTTGTGGCAGTCTTACGCCATACAGTTCACTCATGTTGCCCCAGCTTTCACAAGGATTTGGTCCAGTCCTGTCTGTCATCACTGGGCGAATGGGTTTGCTTTGGCATCATCACTGCGGCTGTAACGCAACTCCTGCTTTTATTTGTGTTCAGAGAGGCAGCATTGCTAACATCAGGGGTGACAGGGAGCCCCAGCGCTTAAAGAGACCATCTCTCAGGCAAAGGATTCGGGTTCAAGCCCCCTGTGTTGGCGAGCATCCACCCTGAAGTAGCTTTGAGCAAGACACTGAACGCCTTCCAGCTCTTGGTTCGCTGCTCTTTAAATGACCCTGACCTCTGACCTCCCTGTGGAAAAAGGCAAGAGAAAAGAGGATTTTAATGAAAATGAGGGATGTGAAAAAGGCAGTTTCTCATGATATTCAGTGCGTGGTCTGATTACTGAAATATTTGGTGCTTGCGCAATTTTACAAAAAATTTGAAATGGATAATGGACAAAGAGGAATCATACTTTGGTGTCTACAGTCTGATGGTGTTTTTTCTTTTTTAGCCATGCCAGGGGCTCTAGGGATGGCGATGTTGGTCGGTCCACCACTTTGGTCCATTACATTTTGTACAGACATTTATGGTCCCCAGAGGATGATTCCTGAAGACTTCAGTGATCTCAGCTTTTCCTCTTGTGCCAACATGAGGTTCACATTTTGGTCTTTTAGTGAAATGTCTCAACAACTATTGGATGGATTGCCATAAACTAATGCTGTCATCGGATGAACATTTCAATTTGTCAGAGACTGTGGTTTATGACCAAATTCTTGCAAAACTAATGACATTTCAATCAGATTCAGCTGAACTTTCTGTTTTGTGCTACTTTGCAAATATATGCTAATAAGATGGTGACCATGGTAAACACTATAGCTGGTCTGTCATGGTGGTTTGATTATACTGTATTTTGCTCTCTGTAATACTTTAATGGTGCCACTTATTGCTTTTAAAAGCTGACAAATATTTAAATATCAGCAATGGCTATATATACTGTTGCAGTTTCATAAAACAAATTGAAGACTAAAGCTCTCACACACTCTTATTTAGGACTCCTACCTCCCCCCCTGTCTGTGGTCAGCTGATGCACTTCTGCACGCAATGGTCTGCTGACCCACTGCAATCAGATCAGGTGCATGTGAGTGTGTTTGTGTGTGTGTAAAGATGGCAATGAAAGTCTGTTCAACAAAGCTTATAATGACATGGACATGTAATGTAAGTTCTTTTGTTAGATAGGAATGAGGTCACTGTAGTTTTCAATGTAGATCAAGATGATTTATGCTCATTTGAGTGTAACCACTTAGGGACTGTTCATTATTTATTGGGGGGTGGGGTGTAACTTTTCTTTTTCTTTTTTTTTTTATCTTGGCCTTACCCACAGCTTCAAATATTTTTCCTTGAACCTCCCTGGGAGAGAATATAGGTGCATGACAGCTACCTCTCTTACTGCACAAAACAGACAAAATTTAATAAGCTCATACATCACACACACACATCACAGAGAGTCAGCATTAGCGATATGTACATGTTAATGACCATTTTCCCAAATAAACCCTAACATATACAACAGAATAATATCAGTAACTCAGCACCGTGGCCACTAATAGATGTTTAAAAAGCCATATAGCCACAGCTCATTGGCAACAGTTGTCATTTAATATAATCACCACCTATTTGATTAGTCACCTGTGGTTACCTGACCATCATGTCTGTTAAACTAATGGCACCTGAAACCTCCATAAAAAGTAAAGTGTAACATTACAGCCATGATCTGTGTTCAGCCTGTGTGTGGAAATAAGTTGTATTTTAGCTTTTATTGTCTGCATTTTCAACAAATATGTATTCGACGCAATGTGTGACTTTTGATGTGCCAAATCATTCCAATCAAATCAAAACTGTGACCCATGAACATAAATAGTGTGTACTTACCTTTAATGTGCTCCAGAAACTCCTTGAGAAAGTTTTTCTTGCTTTCAAAGGCCCCAACTTGCTAAGGGGGCCATTGTCCAACAACTCAAATGAGTGGAGCAACAGTCTCTCTAACAATCAACTTAGAGCAAAATGTTTTTGTTGCAGCTCGTCTTTTGTCAACTGCAGTACAATAGTGAATTTCTTATATGTCTGCAAAGACACCGTTAAATTCTGGTGAAGCATGCTCTCTGTCCTGGTTAATCTCCAAGAAAACACCATGACACCTTAAAATAGATGGAGTTCAGGGGTCACCATATGGGACTCACTGTTGTCAGGCATGCACCACGTCCAATGGGAAGGAAGGTCAGGCCACTGAGGTTAAGGTAGTTAAAACAGTCCTGTCACCACAGAGCAGTAAAACATGGATTTTATACTTAGAATACATTTAAAATGAATACAAAATACAACCATTTGAAGTTGAATGTCCCAGCTTCTACACACACACACATGCACATACACAATTAGTTGAATATATTGTCTGAGGATTACGTGTGTCATTATTGTCAAACTATGCAAAAGTTAGTTTTCCCATAAAGCCCATAAAAATGCAGCCAGATAATGACAAGAGCAGTTTGTTTAATGGGCCTCAGTGCTCAGTTGTTAATGTACAATATCCAGATGAACTCTTGTTTGATGTCATTTTCTCCCAGTTTGAGAGCTCGAAATTCTGATTGCAATGCTGATGAAACAGTGTTTAAAATGGAGCTTTTGAATTGGACATGAGATGACAGTTTAATTGCTGAAGGGGGAAGTTGCACACATTTTTTAGTTACTTGGCATCGTATCAGCTAAGACCCACGTACATGTATACTGTACATGGCCAAACTAAGCGGCAGCTTTGTGTTATCCTGCTCAGACAACTTACATAAAAGAGGGATCTTTGTATTTTTTTTTATTATTTTAATATTTGCCACATCAAAAGCTGATTTATGTTCTGTTCATTGTGTCAATTTAACCAGTACCTACATGACTTTATTTAGAATAACCTTTGGATGATAGTTACATGTGAAGGAGTTCTTAGAACTGACTGATAGATGTCTATCAGACAGTCAGAGGCTTTCTGTGTGTGTGTGTGTGTGTACATATACCCTTGTATTACTCAGGTTGTGGGGACATAAATCTCTTTACACAGTCACATTGTGGGGACTTGCCTTACAAAATGCAAGTCCCCATAATGTAAATCATTAAGTTTTAGGGTGAAGACTTGGGTTAAGATGAGGTTAAGGTTAGGTTTAGGTAAGGTTTAGGTTTAAGTTAAGGTTAGGATTAAAGTTAGGGTTGGGGTTGGGGTTAGGCAAGTAGTTGTTAGGGTTAGGATTAAGGTTACAGTAAGTCTCCAGGAAATTAATGTAAGTCTATGTGATGTCCCCAAAAGTGATTAAAACCTTGCGTGTGTGTGTGCGTGTGTGAGAGACAGTGCCGTGTCAGTATTGGGCCGTGGGGAGGTGAGCCACTCAGTGAGGCTTAGTGGTGGCGCTCCAGTGAGGTGAAATTAAGTTTGGCCTGTCTGCAGAGCTAATCAGCTCTGTCTGGCTTGAAACCCGACCACTCACAGACATGAAAGACAACTGCTGTAATAGACCGGGGTCGGGAAGTCACCACCAACCAGTGTTCAAATGCTGACATTAGTGATCGGTGTGCTAGTCTACAATGGAAACCTCCACCAGACTGCCAGCTATCTTTTGGAGGTTTGTAGCAGCTGGTATTATAATTTCTACAGCTGCAAGATAGTGTATGAATTGGCTGTTAATTTCATGTTGTTAGTTATTTAACATGTTTCTTCAATAAAATGGTTCCCTAGACTTAATATTGTACCATTGACATTAACATTAAAGCTACACAAGTCAATACTTTTTTACTGATGATGTGATGATTAAAAGACGAAACGAACACACGATCACAGCAGCGTGTTAGCATAAGAATCACCAGGCAGCACATAATGGCCACTCACTTGAAGCTAAATATAAGCATGGAACCATCACCACAGTGACTCTGTTACTTCTATTTTTTCTAGATTTGGTAGTGTACACAATGAAAGGAGGAATGCCACTTCCAAAGAAGGCAGCAGTAAACATGTCTCTTCCAGATGATGAAGTCCCCAGCTGGGCTTTTTTAGTGCCAAATATGTGACCATATTTTGAGTCCTGGCTTAGTTGATGTGATTTTTGTCGCAGCGAGATGCATCACTTCCTGGAGTTCAGCGGTATCTGAAGTGTTGTGTGTGGTGTACAGGTGGATGTATTTTTATCAGGGGGACAAATACAAGACTTGGCCACGTGTAAAGATCCCCTCAACACGCATTATAGTGTTAGCAAGAAGCACATGAGCTAATGATCAGCCAGAAACATAAAACTCTTTTTCTGTTTAGATCTGCTCTGGTTTGATACAACCAGATCACTACTCTCTAAGAAATGAATGTAAGTCTATGTAATGTCCCCTAAAGTGATGAAAACCGTGTGTATGTGTGTGTGTGTGTGTGTGTGTGTGTGTGCGCGCACGTGCCTGTGTCTGTGTTCACTTGTGAATATACTTTGTTTTGTGTGTTTGTGTATAGCCTGATAGGTTTAGGAGCCCATAAACCTCTTGGTCAAGTGGGCCTGACCCTGGCACAGATTATTGTGTTTGACATCTGACCCCGTACATACTGTGCATGTGTGTGTGCGTGTGTGTGTGTGTGTGTGTGTGTGTGTGTGTGTGTGTGTGTGTGTGCGTGCGCGTGTGCCCCTTTGTTTATAGGCATGCAGGTGTCTGTCCATGACCCTTCAATCCAATATGCTGCAGCTCCAAGCCCTCTTAATGTGTGTGTGTGTGTGTGTGTGTGTGTGTGTGTGTGTGTGTGTGTTTGTGTGTGTGTGTGTGTGTTGCTATAAGCAGCATAGGGGACCTATAACCCTGTACATTTCCACCCCTCACCCTCCTTTGGTGGAGAGAAAAAGAAGGAAGTGGGGGAGGGGAAAACAGGAGGGGAGGAACAAGCCAAGGTGATTTCAATTTCATCACGTAAAGATAAAACTTGGTAAGAAACAGACATGGCAGAGGGTTTTAAGGACTGTGAGGGTAGAAACAGTCGTGAGAAGGTTAGAGAACAGGCACGTTAAACAAGGAAGAATTGACATTCAAAGTGAGCTTGTCATGTCCCTGCACCCACCCTTCCTCTCACATGTGCTCATCACATACATGAACGTGCATTACCCCCACACACACACACACACACACACACACACACACACACGCACACACACACACTCGCATAAACTCACTTAGAGCCGAACGTTATACTGCTCCCCAGATGGCTACAAAACTGCTGCATGAAACTGGAGGAAAAAGTCGAGCAGTAAAGTCAAGAAACTGCTGGAGCTGTTTGTCACAGTTTACATTTTGTCTTCCTCTTGTGTGTGTGTGTGTGTGTGCATGTGTGTGCAGCTCATAGTTCTCATGCACACTGTATTAGGGGCCAGCTGGGTCGGCCTGTGCTCTACACATGAGCCTGATTATGACTCAGTATTG
The DNA here is from genome assembly GCA_037975065.1 of Chaetodon trifasciatus. Classification (NCBI taxonomy): domain Eukaryota; kingdom Metazoa; phylum Chordata; class Actinopteri; order Chaetodontiformes; family Chaetodontidae; genus Chaetodon; species Chaetodon trifasciatus. The sequence continues at coordinate 621,539 of JBBMOE010000029.1, forward strand.
CATTACTGACATTCCTCCATAGCTCTCCCTCTTTTCTCTTTTTCTATTCTCTCTTACCCTCCTCTTTTTCTTTCTCTCTCTTTCTCTCTCTTTACCTCTCCCGAGGCTGGGCAGATTTGCTGAGCAACCCCACCACCACCACCAATCGCTCCCTCCCTACCCCTCCCTTGACCCCCTCAGCAAAGCCCAAACACCCGACACGTGATCCACACGGCTTCAGATAGTCACCCCACCGTTTTCTTTCAACTGCCTTCTTTGCAAACCCCAAAGCCGTCAGTGTGCGTTACACATGTTGCTCTGGTCCTGACACTCTCGCATAGTATTTCACATACAGCTGAGGAGGAGGAGGACGATAAGAGGGAGGGGGTAGAAATTAAAACCATCAGGCAGCTCAAACAAAATGTCAGTGGATGCATAAGAATAAGGGATGTGCACGTGTGTGTATGTGTTCAATGATTGGCTTAGTAGTTAGAGCTTGTTCTCTCTATCCGTGTGTGCGTGCGTGTGTGTGTGTGTTTGTGTGGGGAGTTGGGGGCGTGTTTTAGGGAGAAACACTCTCGGTGCGGATCACCATCGGCTCCTTTTACCGATGGGGATCGTTTTTGGGGCGGGGGCTTGTCAGGGGATTTGAACGCAGCCCTGAAGATAAGAGTGCAGAGTACGTGACAGGTAGCAGCTCACCATTTAAAAATCCCACACTGGGTTAATCCAGTGTGAGGAGGAGGAGGAGGAGGAGGAGGAGGAGGGGGAGGAGGGAGGAGAGGAGCGGTGGCTCATACCACTCCTCGCAGCTCAGCCTTTATGCTGCCCAGCACGAGAAGAAGGGGCAGGTTGTCTCTCTCTCGCTCTGTCTCTCTTTCACTCTCGTCCTTCCTCTGTCACTTCCTCCCCCCCTTCCCTCTTACCTCTCTTGCATTCTCCTTGCCAATCTGTCCCTCCCTCTCTCTCTTCCTGACTTCCTTCCCTCCCCTCCTCCTCCTCCGCCTCCTCTCTCTCCCCTCCCTCTCTCTCCCTCTCTCTCTCTGTCTCTCTGTGTCACTGGAGAGCGTCTCAGTGTGAAAATGCCATCCTGCTCTCCAGACTGTTGCCTCTTTCAGGCTGTGGAGGTAAGAGACTTGTGTGTGTGTGTGTGTGTGTGTTCCTTTCGTTTCTGGATGTCCGTCGTGAGCTGTGTGTGCATGTACGTGTGCGTTTGCAGGGATGAGGACCATTGTATTTTTCTCCCCCTGGATGTTTCTAAAACTTTTCTCAAACAAAACTCATGCGTCATGAAATTACTTTTTTCTTTCTCTGGGGCGTGTGGGAAGAGGAGGAAGTCGTCTGGCTTTGCAGGCACAGTGAGCGCCGTGACGTTGTTTCTGGTTGCATTTGGAGGCTCTCTTTGCCTCGCCGTGCTGGTGCTTTCGGTGTGTTGTGTCATTTCTAGGCCACTGTTGCTTTCGTTTTTTGGCATTTTGTGTGTTGCCACCTCATGGTGCCATTGTTTGACTTAATTTTCCGTACCACCCCCCTCTTGGCCCTCGCCCATCACCAGCTTTGTGTCTTGTTTCATGTAATTTTCAACAGTTGTTCCCTGGTGGTTTTATGTGAAGTGCAGGGCAGTAGAATCCCTGCTATGGACAGGGGTGTGTGAGGATACACACAAGCATACGCACACAGGCATATACGATTTCTCTTTGGTGTATTGAAGATAAGAGTTGTCTTTGTGGGTTGAAGGAACTTCCGATGCTCATTTGGTCATTTGTGTGTTATGCTACATATGAGAGCTAGCTGTCCATGTTGTGTGTGTGTGCGCGTGTGTGTGTGCGTGTGAATCTGCTCATACAGTGGTGTGAAGCAGCTGGTCTGTGGTTATCTGTGCAGCAACACACTCAGAGAAGGCTAAATTATACCCGGTTTGAATGTTGCTTTGGGCACTGAAATGGTTCAAAATGGCGCAACAATGGGAGGTCCTCCGGCTTTGAACTGTGCCCACTTGCTTCTCCAGGCGGTGACATTTTTAAGGACAAAACGCAACATGTGTAAAGACGCCGTGGTATTTTGCTGTCCAAGTGCGAAAATGTGGTACTTTTCTGAATGTGTATTTTAGCGCATGTGACAGAAAACGTGTCATTGTGGTTTGGTGCGCGAGCAGGTTTACATGCGTATTCATGGACGTGCGAGTGAGGAAGTTTGGTTGAGCTGTGGACAAGACGGTTAAACTGAGAGCGCATGGGCCGGCCGACCTTTCCTGGACGTCATCATCCTCCTTTTTTTTTTTTTTAAGGGGTTCTCATGTTAGAGTGATAGAATAATGTGAATGAGACTTTTTAAGAGTGGACAGGACAAAGCACCTGGCTATGGAGGTAAATGTAGCCTCTGATCTGTTACCCTCTCCCTTCTTTCTGCAAAACCAAATTCCCGAAGCTGCCTCAGAAGGAGTGACGCCCTCTGACTGTTATTAGACTTTCTCCTGCCTGTGAAAACATGACATTTACTGCTCCTACGAACAGATTCTCATCATTATCCCCTTGTGTTTTCAGATAGTGAAGGTGTGGAGCGAGGATGGAGCCGGTAAAGTGGTGGAAATCCCAGCGGACATGACGGCCAGGGACGTCTGCCAGCTCCTGGTCTACAAGAGCCACTGCCTGGATGACAATGCCTGGACACTGGTGGAGCACCACCCCATCCTTGGCCTTGGTAAGGATGTTTGTGTATATGTTGCATGTGGTGAGTGTGTGCGCACCCTGGCATGGATTTAGCACACATATACGTCTATATTCATGCTCTTTGTTACAGAAATGTCCATAGATTCTACTTTTCTGCATCTCTATGTGCGCATTGGTTATATGCAGTGATGTAGCAGTTTATGAAAAGGTGGTTAAACTGCAGTATGATTTCCAGTAAGGTTAACCACCACTAATATGAGCCAAAATCTGTTACGTTATCAGTTATGTTTTCCAAAAAAGAGCATTTATTTTTTCTGTCAAAGATCATGTCTTTCTGTAGCAAACATACATTTTTATACCAAACTGTATTACATACCAGGAAAATATGTCATGGAGATTTCTGTCAGCCTTGAGAAAGTGTATAAGAGCCATTCAGCAAGTGAAAAGAGGAGTCAGATGAGTGGTGGATGCTTTCACTTCCACTACATCCCTGTATGTTTGTCTATAGTGGGTTTTCAGGATAGCATGGCTGTTGTATGCGTGTCTGTGTCTGCCCCCCTTTAGTATGTCTCTACATGGGCGAGTGCCTGTTTGCCTTCTATACAGCTCGGGGAGGGAGGTGTGGTGGTCGTAGGATTAAGCATTTTCCATGTTCTGCTCGCGCGCCTGTTCCCTCCAAATAATTCACCCAGGGGGAAAAAAAAGGAAGGAACAAAAGAAAAGCACAAGTCTCATGCTTTGCTTCTTCACTTTTGCCGTGTCTCGGTTTGAAGCTGTATTTATTTCAATTTTTTTTTCTCTGGGTCTGTCTTTGTCCTTGGTGAGGCTTTCCTACTCCCGAGTCGTATTTTTAGAGTCAAAGGATCGCTTTGTGCTTTGCTGCTTGATCTGCGTTTCTGGAAAAAAGTGCACTGGAGAGATGGAATGTGAGGTGAGGAGAGGGAGGGAGGGAAAAAGAAAGAGAGAGAGATGAAGGGAGAGAGAAGGAGAGACAGGGGGAGAGTGATTGAGGGGGGAGGGGGGCAGGTTGGGGAGGGCGGAGGGGCCTGGACTAAAGCGTCATACCAGAGTTGCAAGGAACCAATCACGGTTCTCCATCGGACGAGCCCCTAGCCTTGCTGGCCAATCAATCTTTCCTTAACCCTCCACAGGAAATTCCCCTGCTTGCAGCCAGCGCGTGCGCGCACACACACACACACACACACACACACACACATACACTCAAAAAAAACTCAGACATTTCCACCCCGAAACTGCAGCCAGAATACATTTTTAGCAAGAAAAGTGACCACAGTTTCACCAAAATATACTGAGTGTGTGTTTGTTCCTCTGTGTGTGTGTGTGTGTGTGTGTTTTGTCTTAATAAAACTAGACTTTCTGACTTAATCAGGGAGGGAGAATTAGTGCGAAATCCTTGTTGCTATCTTTCACGTGAGTGTGTGTGTCCATCCACGCAGAACTGGAACATCCTGTCACTATCAATTTCTAATCGGCCTCACTCTGAGATCATATGCCCTCAACTTCAAGAAAGAGGAGAACGCACGCACACACACACACGCACGCATGCACACACACACAGAAAGTAATTGGGCTTCTGTGGTGCACAGAGAGCAAGTTAGGCCTGTGTGAGCTCTTAATGTGTGGTTGTGTGTTTGTCTGTGGCTTGTACTTTGCTTATGGCTTCGCCGCTCTAAGCAATCAGCCTAAATACATGACATCATCTTCCTGCAATGCCCACACCACCACCACCACCACCACCTCTTCCTCCTCCCTCCCCCCTCCATCTCATACCACTTCTCCTCTCCACCTTCACCTCCTCCCTCCCTGCGTCCAAGTGCTTCTTCTCTTCACGGCCCCTCCTCATTTAACCTCTTACTCCCTTGCTCATCTCTTAGTAACAGGCAGTTTGGTCTTGCTGTGTCATTGTATACAATAGTTCAGACAGTTGATGCAGTGGTAAATAAAAGAAGACCTCCGGTTTGTGATCTTTTTTTATCTAGAAAAGCAAAGATGATCTGAGGACAAATTAGCTCTGCTCTCAGTAAGGCATGTGTTTATGCTTCATTTCACTGATCATGCACTGCTGAATATGACTTTTAATTCTAATCACCGAGATTCATGAGACCTAGAAAAGGTGGTGAACTGTGTAAAAGACTAATTCTGTCCAATTTATACCAATTCCTACTGAAAAACAGCCACATTTTTAGCACAAGAAAATGCTCAACTGATGTTCTTTCTCTACATCAAAAAGTTGTTGTGTCTCCTGTTGTTAGAGGACACTGTTCAAAACAGTTTACATTGAACAAGGTCCTCTGGTGACAAGGTCATCTCAGAGCAGACTCGCAATGTTAAAAAGAGTAGAGAAAATCAAGAGAGAGGTAGGAAATGCATGCAAAAGAGCTGTTTGTTATGCAGCAGATCAGCCCTGAAAAAAGATTGGTGAACATTGACGCTAAAGTGTGACTTGTATTGTTAAAATGCTTAAATTTGGCTTGCTGGCTTGATGTTTTGCACCCAATTTCAATCATAATCTAAAGCCAAATAGATTTAGAACATGTGAGTAAGCCCCAAAGTAGTCTACACAGATTTAAAAATCGGATCTGTGTTTGCCTCCAGCTCCTTCCCCGAGGACAGTACAAGGATAACCCAGTTGAGACGACTAACACTGTGTCTGTGTCCCCATGCAGAGAGATGTCTGGAGGACCACGAGCTGGTGGTTCAGGTTCAAGCCTCCATGAGCAGTGACAGCAAATTCCTCTTCAGAAAGAACTATGCCAAATATGAATTCTTCAGGAACCCCCTGGTGAGTCTTTCGCATCCCTAAAAAGTCATTCCTGTGACTGCTGCGGTTTAGCACGCAGCCCCACACACCCATGCACACATTGCCACACACACACACACACACACACACACACACATGCGCAAGTGAGGTTCAGCCGATTTTCCGGCCTTGATATTTTTGGATTGGAGCTGCTGATAGCTGAAATTTCATGCTGACATTCAAACCCTTTATATTTGATTAATATTTTTAGCCAAAAATTACAGGCACTGAGTGTTTCCAACACGATATTTTTGAGGTGGGTTGGCAAACCCTCTGTAGCATTGAAAATATTATTTTCCCATCAAAATCCTAATATAATAAGTTTGGCACGATGGTCCTTTAAGATAAATGCTAATGTCATCATGCTGACATGCTCATGAATGACAATAAATGGCAATGCTAACATGTTTAGCAGGTCTAACCTTTATCACGCTCACCATCTGTGTTTAGTGTATGAGCATGCTAACATTTGCTAATGAGCAGTAAACACAAAGTGCAGCTGAGGCTGATGGGAATGTCATACATTTGCAGATATTTGATCATAAAGTTAGTTATGGCGCTGTCACAGTATATGCAGCCATCGTGTCGTATTTTGCCGTTGGGGCAGATCATTTAAAGCCAATGTTTAAATGTTTAAATGACTATTATCCCACTGCAAAGCAATGCATGCACGTTTGCTCATTCCTTTCCTGGTGATGTGGAAGCCGAAGCTCATTCTGCTCTTGCACTCCTTCTGAGTCTCTTTGGATAACAGCATGAGCAGAAATACAAAACGCAAAGCTGTTCATCATTTTGAGGACAAAACCTGCCTCTGACAGCCAGCGAGTCCGCGTCAGCCGGTGTGCGTGGCATCTTTTGCTGATGTGTACTCAGCGCGGGGCTCTGCCGTTACGTGCTGGCCGGGTATACGCTGACATTATTGCCGTGGTGATTTAGGTGTGTGTCAGAGCCAGCAGGTGACCTCAGCTCTGTGGTAATGAGCACAGTAAAACACCAGAGTGCTGGCCGCGGCCTGTCAATCACGCTAAGAGTAGCGCTGCTGGCTAAAGGGGATTACATCAGCGGGTGAGATCATACTGCATCTACTCCCAGGCTTGAGTGCCCTCTCCCTCTCCCTCTCCCTCTCTCTCTCCCTCTCTCTCTCTCTACCTCTCTCGCCCCCTCCACTTTGTCTCAGGTCCTTGTGCTCATCACACACACAGAAAGAGAGATGTATTCTGCATAGAGAAACACTACCCCACTCTGAGCTTGCGCATGCACTAAGTGGTTTCTAGTGCCTCTCTCTGTCTTTCTCTCTCACTCATTGTTGGTCTCTCTGTGTGTTTTTCCATCCAGAACTTTTTTCCAGAGCAGATGGTGGCTTGGTGTCAGGAGTCTGATGGCTCGATCCCTCAGTCACAGCTCTTACAGGTGAGGCCGCGGCTCGGCGAAGGGACACATAAATCTTGAATAGCACAGGACTCGATTCATTCGCTGACTCTTAAACACTAACGTAATCCTAAATCCTATCTGAAAAATAGCCACCCTGGCTATGAATCATTGTGAGGACATCTGGTTGTCCAAAAATATGCCTGCATGCGCGCACACACGCTTCCTGAAATCTGCTAATTACATTCACCCAGTTTGACTGCGCTCTCTACACTCTGGCCCTTTTTCTGAAATGGATTTTGCAGCATTTATGAACATGTCGTTCCCAGGATGTCGGAGGCAGAAACACAAACATTTGTGTTATGTACATTCAGTTCCCCTGCAGCAGCGTTCCTGATAGCAGCTGTTTGTGTGTTCTTGCAGAACTTTCTGAACTCTAGCAGCTGTCCAGAGATTCAGGGCTATTTGTACTTGAAGGAGCCTGGACGCAAGTCCTGGAAGAAGCTCTACATGTTCCTGCGACGCTCCGGGCTCTATTACTCTACGAAAGGAACATCCAAGGTGATAGATTACTGTCCTATTGATTGAATCTAGTGTGAAGGAGACCCAATGTGGGCATTTGCCCAAGCAAAATGAACTTAAATACAGAAGTTTAAAACAGTCTCTAATTCTTTTCTTCATGCTGTTGCTGACATCTGTTTCACTCTGCCTCCCCACAACTCAACAGGAGCCCCGACATCTGCAGCTGCTGTCAGATCTGGAGGACAGTAACATCTTCACCATCATCACGGGCAGAAAACTCCACAACGCTCCCACAGACTACCAGTTCTGCATCAAGGTAGCACACACAAGAAAACCTGAGCAAGTCTAGTGTCAAGTGATAGTAGGTGTGTGTGTCGGAGGATACTCACGCAGTGGGGGTTCAAACACACACTCAGCACTGTGTGTCCCACTCCAGGAGTTATCTGTGGTGGGTCACCTGCTGATCTGGGATAAACCCACTGGGATAAGCCAGGATGGTGCAGGGAATGTGGCCCACCTAACCCCCTCACCTCTCTTACACACACGCACACTCGCCAGCCAGCGTGTCAGATGCTGTCAGCGGGGGTGACAGTGGAGGATTTGGTAAGGGATTTTACTTGGCAGCTGGGGGTGGCTGGATTGTTGCTACGGCGACATGAATGAATTTATCGGTGGGGTTTATCTAAGGAGCAGTGTGTCTAATGTCCTTGTTACTGATGGAAGAAGAAGGAGAAAGTCTGTGCTGTGATGCTGCTAAAGCCCTGACTAGCAGGACTGTAATATATAAAATGTCAGTTATTGACTGTCAGAGGTGACATCTGAAATATGACACGTTTATAGTCGTACAAATAATGTCCTTTTCTGAAAAATTGTCCATGGCCCAAGTCCAGACGTTTTCTTTTTATGTTACGAGGACATTCTCCTCCAGACATTTTTATTATTCTGTACAGTTTTACGTTGATAGAGAAAAGCTACAGTTTATTTTTCATTTAAGAAAATGACTTTTAAAAGTAAGGCCGGTAAAGCTCGAAAATGCATTTTTGCACATTTGATGTCAAGTTAATTAAGGAAATGAGTGCAGTCACAGGTTGGTCTTATTCCAGCTGTCTGTCAATTGTGTTCTCTGCTGCACATGAGCTGACTCATGTTGTTACACACCTCGGTCACATCATCGCATTGGAAGAGGACTGATTGGTTTATATGGTGCCATCATATGAAAGCATGTCATTGTCCTTTTTTAAAGGGAGGCTTTCTAACAGTTTAAAGTAGAAAGTTGAAATCATAGGCAGCTCATATTCAATACAATAGCAGCTCTTGGTCCAGTATGACCAGCAGCTTATGTTATTGCTGTGATATAGACTCACTTTATGACTCTAATCTAGTTGAGTTACCGTTGTACTCGCCTGCAGCGCTACTGCTTTATCGCTCGCCATTATTCCATCATTGCTACTTGTAGCCACGGTGGCCATTATTGGAACACGTTACACAGCCTCGCCTTAACAGGGATCATAAAGTGCAACTCTATAGGCTCATTGCATCTCATTAATTAAATGTGTCTGCTGTTTGGTTGACAGCCCAGTAAAGTGAGGAGCGACTGTAAGGAGCTAAAGATGCTGTGCGCTGAGGACGAACAGAGCCGGACCTGCTGGATGACCGCCTTCAGACTGCTCAAAGTACATCCTTTACTGCCACATGTTAACAGGAATGAATATGTCCGCACTTGGAAACTCCAGCTGATGCCTTCTCTCCTCTCTCCTCACAGTATGGGATAGTACTGTATCAGAGCTACAACGTTCCCCAGCAGAGGAAGTCTCACCTTTCGCCTTTCTCGGCACCTGTGGTGAGGATCTGCTCTCTGACATCACCTTCTTACAACCCCGCTCTAATGCCCCCACTCAGCCAAGACCAATCCAGATTGATCCATTAATTAGCTGATGGTGAACTGGAAGCCAGTTCACTTTGTGGCCGGGTTGTGTCTTAAGAGGAAACATGCAACCGTGGCTTGGATCACTTTTCTGTTTCGCATAAGAAGGATTTGTTAAATGCTGCAATGAATTTCTGTTCAGTCATTGCTGCTGTTGACCTTTTGTTAATGAGGTGGGAGCCATGCTCTGTAGTGAAAGGCTTATGGTCCAGATTCAGGTCAGACCGCTCATTTAAACAAACAGCAGTCTTTACCAAAGTACATCCGACACAGCTTCTTAACCCAGAGTTATTTAGACGATGTTTACATAATGCTCCGCAAACTGAAAGCTGCATGCTTTTATGTTGTGTTACACTAAGTCTAATCAGCTCACATCAGGAGGTGTCTAATAGGGTTTAATCCCGGGAAGCGGGATTCCAGGGAATACCCATCTAAACCACTTCCAGTTTCCTGAGAAATATGGCAAAGGGAAAACATTCAGAGCATATTAGAACAAACGGGACTATAAAATATGCAGACCTACAGTTCACTTTCTTGAAACGTATGCGGCAGTGGTGTATGTGCACCAGTGGAACAGGCTGAAAACTAATTGTGATTAAGCACATTCAACAGTAGGGCAAAATGCACTGATGTCAGAGCAAAGACGGCTGTAATCTGAAGAATCCATCCAAAGTCTCACGCCAAGTGAGCGAGAGCTTTGCTTTTTAACTTTGCGTGATCATTGACTTTATTACTATATCTAACATCGCTTGGCATTCCCAGGAGGAATAGTGTGCTTCTGGTCCTGAGATAGAAAATGTCTCATTTTCAGGAACAGTAATCCCTAGTGTCGCATGCTGCATGACTTGTGTGTTTTGTCACGTTTGAACATCACAGACTTGTAGAGTGAAGTTTAAGGACTTATATGAGTGTACCTTTGTTATTATTATGCTGAAAATGAAGCTCAGCTGTTTAATTGACATTATTTTCAAATAAGGGAAACACATAAGTAATTCATTTGAGCACCAGAGAGCCAGGAGAGACTTTTACTGTGGCCTGCGCTTGTGGACTGAAGTGGGTCTCTGTGCAGACAGGATTTGTCATGCCCCAGTGACTGTGTCTGGCTTGTTTGACCTATGACCCTTATCTACCCCCCAACCACCCCCCCGCCCCCTACCCAACCCTTGTGTACC
>JBBMOE010000029.1:632377-653056 GCA_037975065.1 Chaetodon trifasciatus
TACCCAACCCTTGTGTACCCCCTCCCCCAACTCCCCACCCTCCTCCACCCACCCTCTTACCATGCCACGTCACCTAACAGCGGAGTGTATCTGAGAATTCCCTGGTCGCCATGGACTTCTCTGGGCGGACCGGTCGTGTCATCGACAACCCTGTCGAAGCCCAGAGCGCCGCCCTGGAGGAGGGACAGACCTGGAGGGTAAGAAGGGGGGTGAAACTTGGTCTTTGGGATGGATTGAGCTTCAGGAATTAGATACAGTTTGTAAAAAAGCCATTTCATCATTAACTCGGCCCTGGTTTTGTTTTGTCCTGGAGCCCTATCATACTAAACATTTTGGAGTTCCTTTCATGGAAAACTGAACCCTTTTTCCATTCCAGCTAGTTTATCTTCCCCCTGCATCCCCTTTCCTAGTAAATTCAAGTGTGCAGCAGCTGCACTTATCTGTCACTGAGCTCATCGCTCTGACGAGGCTGAAGCAGGAAATACTGCTTTCACGCTTTTGGTTTTTGGTTGTAGGTGACTTCAATGCATTACAGTGTTTGGTTCCTAAAAAGACTCAAACTTCCACAAAAATTCTTTGAGGTCTGGTTCCAAAGAATTTTTTAGCGTATGTCAATATGAAATTAAATCAAAGGGGAGGTCGAAGCTTGCAGCTGATTTGGCATGTTGCTGTCTTATGACAAATGTTGCACTCGTGCCCTTTCTTCCTCACAGAAACGAAGCCAGCGTATGAATGTCCTGGGCAGTCCCAGCCCCCTGCACCCGTCCTCTCTGAGCACAGGTACTCTCGCCTCAAACCACAAACAGATTCAGCATTAATCACCGTGTGCAGGCTGCGGCTGTAGCCCAGCAACAACCGTAGAACTGCACTGTGTTTATTTGGGTGTTTAGTCAGTGTGTGTCTTTCAGTGATCCACAGGACACAGGTATGGTTTCACGGTCGCATCATGAGAGAGGAGGCCCACAAAATGATCATACAGCAAGGCCAAGTCGATGGGTAAGAACAGCTACACGCTGAGCTTCCTTTGTTTTGGTTTGATGTGATGATTTGATCTCACGGTGAATGTTGCTTGTATGATGTGCGGCAGAAAGCGAAGTGAAGAAGATTATTTCATCAAACTTGAAGTGCACGGATAAAAAGGGGAAAATGAAGACAGAAAAGCTTAGATCTGTAAAATGTCTGTCTAAAAACAGCCTTTTGGCTCGACAGCCACACATCTTAGCCTTTACCCAGTGGATTAAGATAAGGCTCAGAGCCGCAGCTGCTTGGAGTCATGCAGCAGCACATCCCCAAGTGTTTGAAATGTAACAGTGTAGAAGCCACTCAAATGGACTCACAGGCGTGCTGTATATTTCTTTCCATGATAGTTTCATCATCTCTCTCTTAATGTCCTTCAGGTTATTCCTGTTGCGGGACAGTCAGAGTAATCCCAAGGCATTCGTGCTCACCTTGTGCCACCACCAGAAGATCAAGCACTTCCAGATCCTTCCGGTCAGTCTCATTACACAATACAGTCACATTATATAATACATTACACTTGTAAAATCCACTCAGATGAGGCACAGAGAGGCAGATCGCTGCTTTACTCTCTTAGAAATTACACAACTCAAAACTGTGCTGACGATATTTCATGTTGTAGCCCAGTGACTACAGTGGAAGCCTCAAAAGCCAGCTGCTGCAGCCGGTTGGCATCAAGACACATATCTGTCCCTGCGAATTTCAAGCCGGTCCTCCTTGTCAAAATGCACTGAAATACAGCTTAATCTAATGGTTAAACCTGCAACATTCATCTGGCCTGCAACGCTCACTGAACGTCACCACCAACCATTTTCCAAAGCACGCCATGCTGTTTTCAAGATTTTAAAATATGCTTTTTCCTTCCTCCCAGGCAGCCATCTGTTTTCATTTATTTTACTACTTTACAAAAATGAACTTGAAATGGCTTAAAGAGCCTGTCCATGTCATGCAGAAAGGTTTGGCTTGATTTGCTGAGGTTTGGAGAAAATTGACCTAATACAACATTGCTGTTCATGTAAGGGCATCTGCCCAGTCTGCAGCCATGCTAGCAGCACTGTGAGGCTGTACTTTTAGCCAAATGGTAGCATTTCTGAATGTTTGCCTTGTTTAGCTAATTGCTCATTTTTCTGTATGATGATGTCACGTGTTGTAGCTCATAGTGATAAAAGCGTGCATGTCTTCTTGTCATGTGATGGTTAACTGTCCTCTCTCCTCCCTCTGGTTCTGCTCTAAAGTGCGAGGAGGATGGCCAGGTGTTCTTCAGCCTCGACGATGGCGCCACCAAGTTCACGGACCTGATCCACCTGGTGGAGTTTTACCAGCTCAACAGAGGAGTGCTGCCCTGCAAGCTCAAACACCCCTGCACCGCCGTGGCCTTGTGACACTCCACAGCCCCAGCACCTCCGTCCCCTTTTTTGCACACCTCTCACCCTGAGATCCCAACCCCCCATCAGCCCCTCCCTCACCAGCGCATTGAGGTTGAGGAGATAGAGAAAAGTTCAGTCAAGTTTTGGGGATGTGAACGACTCAGCAGGAGCCAGCGTCGGAGCTTTGACTCCCCCGGTGCGCCCGTGCATTTCTGCTGTCTGGATGTTTGAACGGCAGCCGTTTGGACATTTCAAGCGTTGCAGATTGTGGACCCGGCGGCCACTCGGCTCCTGCGATGTTGTCTTGGAGACTCGGTTGTTTTGTCATTGCTGTTTTGACCCTGGAGAGAGACCATATGTTTTGAAAACAGCGAAGGATCCCTCCCTCAGAGCCCCTCACCCTTCAGCCCCCCAACCTCCCTCATCCTACAGGCCTGATAAGCTGTGGTGCCCACCCCACCCTCGCCCCTTCGCTGCCGAGGTGGGCGGGGAGCGCCACCCTCTGACTTCCTCATCGATCATCAGGGATGGACGGGAACCTCTCTGGGTCTTATCAAACTCGATCCAGAAGTTTTCTCAACCTGTGCAGTCCAGTCTGGATAAGCTGACACCCTGCCCACCGCACCACCACCACCACCACCACCACCACCCGAGCGGACTCGATGCGGCCTTCTCTGCTGTGTCCTGTCTTACAATCCCCTGGTGCAACCCCGATCCCGCCTCTCCTCCTCCACAAAAGCTCAGAGAAAAGTTTGGAGAGAATAGAGAAGTAGCTAAAGGCAAGAGACGCAGAGCAGTGGCGAGGGTTTGCCGAAAGGACAGAGGAATGTTTATCAGGAAGGCCATAACAAGCCTCTCTTGAAGAGTTGATTACTTGATGTCATTTTAATGCTGTTTTATTACTGTTGATTCAATGCAGAACTAGTTTTGCACTCCCAGGCAGACAGACGACAGCTGTTCTCTCTAGCTAAATGAAGCTGCCTGCTCTCTGTTCGCCCTCCTCCCCTCTGAAAAGCGTGCATGTGAATTTCCACCAGTTCTGATTGGATTACAGTGGCATGGGAGCAAAGCGAGTCACAGCTGATTATGTAGTGCCTTTCAGACAGGTTTGGGAACATCTTGGACCTCTGTGTGGCTCGAACCAACATGACCTTGCTTTGGTAAAAAATGAATGTGCTCTTGAAGCGCCTGCAGCCTCTCAAGATCACGAGGAAGAGGAGAAAGACAGTTAGATAGACCTCTGAAGAGTGTGTCCACCCAGTCATTTTTTTTAAATCAAAGGGTCTAATCTGTTGTCTCTGAATGTCATTTTCTTTTCCTAAATTTGTTCTGAGCTCACTGCTTGCACATCTTAACGATCCTGATTCGATTTTGATGAGCTGGAGCCATCACGTTTGGATTCTGACCACTGTTCCCTCACTCCAGAAAAGACAAAGCAACAAAAGCACTCCCATTACGTCCTTTTCTCTTTGTCTTCATGTGGAATTGAACAAAGAACTTGAAATGTGAATTCAGCGACTGTGCGTCAACTCGCCTTTAGTGAAAATTGTGAGCCTTGTGTATGAAATTGGAACTATGTTACGATGCACATACAGTAACACATTTCAGATTTGACAAGAAGAATGAAGAATGTTTAAAAAATTATGTTTAATGGATAGTTTAACACTTTTGGGAGTACTCTTAGTTCACTTTCTTGCAAAAAGTTAAATGGGAAGATTGATATCACTGTCATGCCTGTATTGTAAGAAGCTACAGCCTGTTAGCTTACCTTAGCATACAGACTGGAAACAAAAGGAGAGAGCCAGCCTGGCTAAGCTAACCAGCTTCTGTACAGTAGCTTGATGTTTACAGTACAGACCACAGTGGAAATAAGTCTTGGACATTTTGTCTTCTCCTTGGCATTTTTAAGACATGGATGACTTCTTTCATCCACTGTCTCCAGTTTAAACACACAAACTGGAGACATGACAGCAGTGTCGATCTTCTCCTTGATCTCTTGGTGAGAAAACAAATAAGTATATTTCCCAAAATGTCAAACGTAAAAGTAAAAATCCACTTGAACATGCTTCAGAAAACAGACACCTGTGATGCGATCTGGCGTTTCTGGGCCTATTTTGTTTTTGGGTGCTGTATTTTTCTGATTTCTGCAGGCCAAAATGTAACATCATGTCCAGGTATTTCCAGCAGATCGGCTTTATGGGAGTTTACACGCATCAGTGGTGTCACTCCCTCACAATCAAACAGCAAGGACTTCTTTGACTGCCTTTGTGTAACAATCACACAAGGAGAAAATTCATGGTAAATGAGGAAGAGGAAGCCAGCAGGAGTAGCCATGGTGGACCAGAATGCCTTGCAGCCATCAGGCGTGTGGTCAATACAGAGCTGTGTGGGTGTTCATGAAATCATTTCAGAACTGAAACGACTGATTGATTAATCAACAGAAAATTTATTTGGATAGTCAATTATCATTTTTTGAAGTAAAAATGTGATGGCTCCAGCTTCTCAAACACGAGCATTTGCTGCTTTTCTTTGCTCTTTCTTACAGCTCATGAATCCAAAACAGTTGGGATGTTCATCCTTTTTTACATATACTCCATTGAAAACAGTACAAAGACAATATATTTAATGTTTGACCTTGTCAACTTCACTGGTTTTTGTAAATATCTGCTTATTCTGCATTTGATGCAACAACATGTTTCAAACAAGTTTGGACAGCAGTTACAAACGACTGGGAAAGATGATGAATGCTCCAAAAACACCTGTTGGAACATTCCACAGCTAAACAGGTTCTTTGGTAACAGGTGATAAAATGATCATGATTGCGTTAAACTGTTGTTGGTAAAAACTTCATTTGCACATGATTGACACAGTGTCCCAACTTTTTTGGAATCAGGGTTCAATATTATAGGCAAATCAACATCTTGGGGTTTTGGACTGTTGGTCAGACAAAAAAAAAGAAAAAAACAGTTTGAAGATGCCACCTTGGTATTCAGGCAAATAGTGATGGACATTTTTCACATTTTTCTGACATCAAATGATTCATGGATTAATCAGGTAGCTCAGTTTCTGTGGCCAGAGGCCAACATTTGATTGAAAACAACAGGCCCATCTCTGACGATTATTGAAAAGCACTCTGGGAGATGAAGAGAGACAAGGCAGGTATGCCAGGAAAAGTTTGTCCACCAAAAAAAAACAAAAACTGTGACATTTCATCACTCAACAAATCTCACATATGGTTTTATGTTGGATTATAAAATGTCCAACTGTGACACCCCCTAGCGGTAGCATTGAAAACCACTTTTCACATGCCCTAACAACATAAAACTGCCACACACAGTGGCATTAACAGATCATCTGAGTGGACCTTTTCCTCTAAATTGTTCCCTGAATGCCCCATCATCATCCAGAAGAAAAGCAAGGATCATGTCTGTAGGAACATTTGGCAGGAAAAGAGCTTAGAGAGGACATTTTTGAAGTCCTTTTGTCTTTTTCTGCCTTCTCCAACTGTCGTGTGACCAGCCGATGAAAAGCTTTGTGTGACATAACACCTGCGTAGCTCCGCCCTGCACCCCTCCCGCCCTCACCTGCACCCCCTCCTCCATCCTGTGACAGATTCACAGTGAACAGGGTTAGCACGAGGCCACCAGACTCCCTGTCAGGCTTACTAAACTCTCTCCAAGTACTGTCATTGACTCGCAAGCCACTGCCACCATTCGGCCAATCACGTGACTTGACTGACTCACCAGCTCTGCGCTCCACCAATCAGGCCTTTCTAGTCAGCCAGGGCGGACTCTCTCCAGGGATTGGATAATGCTTGAACCCCCCGCCCCCCTTTCCCACCTGTGTCCAGCCTGTAAGCTATGACCCTGTGGTGAAGATGTGTGTGTGTGGATGCGTGTGCGTGGATGGCCAGACTGTTATATTCACTATTCAGGATTGCTAAGTGTGCTGGTCATCATAACTTGCCTTTTAGAGACAGTAAGAGAAAGGTTGCTTGTCGGTTGGGTAAAGTCAAGCGAAGCCGCAGACTTAGAGGAGACAGGAGTTTGGCTGGGGGGGATCCCAGCATTCCCAGTCCTCAGCTGAGGTTCTTTCCTGTCCGTCAGAGCGGGACACGAAGCCACATCGCTATGGGTCAGCAGGGGACGAGCCACCGTCCTCTCCTCCTCCCTCCATTTTTAATCACTGTGCTACAATGCAATCCTATACACAAGCCCAAGTATATGAATATACCAGTATACAGTATCATTTGTTTTCTAAGTATGTGAAGCTATGGAGAAGACGTAGATCTAACACTGTACCTAGGTCACAGATCACTATGTATGGGGCGTTATGCTTTTGCTCATAACTCCATGTAAAATGAAGAATGATTTATTTTGTCCTTTTTTTTTCCATTATTTGTGTGTGTATATTGACATTATTGTGTATTTTCTTTGGTTTGCCACAAAACGACCTTTTATATATCTATCTGTATCTACATATATGGATACAGATAGATCTGTAAGAGAATATACCACAGTATATACAATATTAAATTAAGCTGTTTTTTTATTTTAAGAGATCAAACTGGATTTTTGGCTTGTGTCAAATTTCTGAACATCAGTTGTGTGTATAAGCTGACAGGCCGGCAGAGGCTTCATCTCTGCCAGCGTTCAATTCTGATGCCATTTTACAGTTTAAAGCCACATCTTTTGAATATCCCCTCTCTGTCTGTCACACTTGATTCCACTCATCTCCTTTAGGTTTCAACACAGCAAATGTTTGGATTTTAATCTCTCACACACACACACACACACACACACACACACACACACACACACACACACACACACACACACACACACCAGTGGTTTTTCATCAAGAGCACACACATGCACCAATGCTTAACCCTTGGGGATATTCTTATCAGCTTTCATCGCAAGTAGTGCATTTCATTATTCATTTACTCTGATTTTAAGGTGCGTAACAAAGTTTTTGAATTCCTTGTCTTAACTCAGCCTATTCTTGCAGCAGGTGCCTCTTGTTTGTGAACAGTATCAAGTCCTTAGTTGCCATCCGTCCACTCACTGCGATCATTTTCCAGTTAGCCGTAACTGTGAAACTAAATCCTACTGGAACTAAATCCTAATATCAGGTCAACATCGCGTACAAGTCCCATCGACATTGGTGACTCACAGTGTAGGTGCAAGTAAGCTGACTCAGTGTCGGCTGTGTGTTATTTTTGGGTTGAAGTCATCATAAGCTGAAGTCAAACATTTCAGGGAAAGAAAAAAAAAAGAGCAAGTGAACTGTAATGATTTTTTTTTTTTCAGATAACCCCACTGTGCTTTGCTTCATTCTCTCTGTACGGCTCCTGGATCTACATTGTATCCTGTTCAGGTATTTTTGTACAAATAAGGGACTGATATATTCTCTGTTTATTGGAAATTAGAATAAAAGACAACATTGCTATAAACCAAAACCGACTGGCCTGGTGCTGTTATTCTCCTCTGTTCACGAGCATAGACGGTAAGAGGGTTATTTAACTCATCAGCCACAGGATGTGGGTCACATCAAGTATGAATACTCTTGAACTGATACCAAACTGTTACTGCATTCACCCATTCCTGGAGGAGCTGGACCACCTGTGCAACCTGACTGGGCTGCAGGTGCTGCCTCATGCTACCAGCAGTGACAAGGACACTAACAGAACTCAGAACTAGAGAAGAATCAGTCAGGAAGGAAAAGGAGAGAGCAACTGTGTGTGGCCACCACATGCAAAGCCTTTTCCCTTTGTGGGGGTTGTGCTGCTTTTGCCTCTCCATTGCACCTGTTGTCACTTTCATTAGCACCACAGCAGGTGTACCTGAGTCCCAATCACTTGTGCTTCCTAAATGGACACATAGATGTTCCTGAAGTTTCACTGACTTGGTGTTAAGTGATCCCTTTTCCTTTTGATCTGAGAAGTTTAGAGGAGAAATGTCTCTGACAAACTAACAGATGTCTGACAACAACTATTTTAATCTCCAATTTTTTTTCCACTGGACATTTTGACTTGTCACAGCAGGAAAGGTAAGTGTTCAACCTCTGTCTCTCCAGTGAGCCATCATTATAAAGTACACCTATGCGTTTCCTGCCATGAAGAAGGTCTGCTGAGTGTCTTTGATGAGCTTATGATCTTTATTAAAATTTCAACCTTTAAAGCAGCCCAAACCAGAGCTGTCAGATGAATGTGGTGGAGTTAAAAGTACAATATTTACTTCTGACATGTAGTGGAGTGCAAGTACAAAGCAGCATGAAATTGAAATGTTAAAGCAAAGAACAAGCACCTCTAAGCTGTTTAAAAGCTGCCTGCTCTGCACACCTGAAACCTCGGCAGTCATTGATCGCCTCATCTCACTGCGGCTGTTGTTCATGTGTGGCTCTGTGGAGGGAGAAACTGTGTGTCCCATTTCTCACGTCAGCTGTGAGACTTCAAGGCTGGCCAACATGTCCAGACAAACAAGGCAGAATAATGACTATATTATCTTAATAGTGTGGTTGGCTGAAGCAGGCAGACTGAACAGTGTATGGATACCTGAACTCCGCCCATCCAAAACTCCCAATGTCAAACCAGCTGCACTTAAACTGCGTTTTCTAATCTTTTTTTCTCCTCATGAATATGTGAAATCCAACTGTCGACGTGTCCTCAGACATGTGAAGGAGCTGCTTCGACCAGACTTCAAGCATTGAAGTCAAGGGAAACTAAAGGTAAGAAGGACAGCGATTCACTCTGTATGTCAGTGTCACACACCAAGAGGCTTTGACAGGCTGAGAGACAAGACAAAGATGTTGATGTCATCCTGGTCAACAGTCCTCTTTATGGATGGTAAAGGGTGAAACACATCAAATATATAAAAAAAGCCCCGATTACACATATAAAATGTCATTAACCCAGCCCTCATCTGAGGCCTGTGAAGCAACCTTTACTGTTAGCAGAGAGCCACTTGAGGGCAGTGCAGACCATATTTCTGACTAGAGCCAACTCTGGAGTTAACAGAAGGCCACTGTTCAGCTTTTCAATTCCTATTTTTAAATACTTTAATCAGTCAGCAAAGCAACATGAGGCTGCTTCACTACCACCTGCCGGAGGTCAAATTTGTCAGTCACATTGTAATAGAGACAGACTAATAGTGGATTTCTGAGGACAGTCATATGATCATGTTTTGAAATAAACACATTATATAAATAACCATGCCTTAAATGAGGCTCGAAGAGAAATTTTTACCAAGAACAAATGAAAGGAAAACGCTGAATAACAGAGCAGCAGCTCTCTGAACGGTCTGATGACAATGATGTGAATCACACGCTGACATGTCATCACTCAGAGAGCAAATAAGGAAATATCTTTGTGCTGCAGAGGTGAGACTTGGAGAATCTGTGACAAGAGGCAGTGAAGCTGCTCTGGAAGCTGGTGGCGACTCACCCAACACTTCACACACGTCACTCTGTCACACACGTCCTGAGAGGGACAGCTGAAAAGCTCATCAGTCCTCTGTTGGACAGACTATGCAGTGGTTTTTAAACGACCTCAAATGTAAAAATAACTAGATCTGGTGTCATCATATCACTTTGAAACTGTGAAATATTATCGATTGACTGGGCTCTCATCTCATATCCTCCAGAACTAAACTTTTATCCATTCATCAAAACTCAAATAAACGGTTAAATGCTGCGTTTCCATTTTGGCTTCGATGACCTCACTGTAAAAGAAGCGACATGTAAAACAGAGTACATGTGTTCATTATGTTTAATTTTCAAATAACTGATGGCAAAATGAGTATTTACAAGAGGAACTATGTATGATCTGTACAAAGAAATATACATGCAAAGATAAAAAAAACAAAAAACAAAAACAAATAGCAAACATGAAACAAATGAAACAAACATGACAAGACGAACAACAATGGAAAACAAAAAAAACAAAAAAACAAAACCTAAACTGAGGTATCCAGTCCAAGTTTCCTTGTTTTTAATGGTCTGTGCACACCTTTCAAATAAATACAAAGGTAACGGAGGACTGTGACGTCTGTTCCTGGTAGAATCCGTTCCAAGGTGACCCAGTCTGACCCCATGTTGGATGAATGTGTGGTTAAGTGGTCATAGCACAGCTATCTTGTGTTTTTAATTTCCAGGAAAGCAAACTGATCAAAACCACGGGTTAGTCACTGTTTTAGAGCAGTTTCTCTAAGGAACAAGGATTTATGGAAGCAATATTTTGGCAATAAGTATCTGTACATAAAGTTAGAACACCATTTAGTAAATGATGTATTAAAAAAAACAAAATCTCCTGCTCAAATGAAACTGCAATGCTCCACCGTCCGTCTCTCATCCCACCTTTTTTCAGTCAAGAGCACAGGAGACTAAACATCGCGTGTAAACAATCATTTCACATGGTCATAGATCACCTAACTCAAGTGAAACATAATCACAATAAAACATTGTTTTTTTTTATTAAGTACTATAAAGCTAGAGCAACTTTGGTGTACCAATACTACAGAGGCATACAGTACAAAAAGTGTTAAATTATTCTTGATCAAACCATGATTGTAGATTGTGACCTCTAACCTGGCCTGGCGCGGAAGTCCGAACACTCGAAAGATCAAATAAACACAAACTACCAGCAGTGCTTGCAGTACCAAGTACATGCTTTTCTCTAGATTTATTACAGATACAACAGATGTCTTCATAAATAGTTGCATAAAATGTTAAAGCCGCAACATTGCACATGATAATCAAACATAACATACAATGAGTGCATTTACAGTAATTTGTCTTCCTCTGCCTCCACATTCTTTCCCATCTGATTGGCAATCACTGCTGCCGCGGGGGCTCCGGCGGCCTCATGTGCCGCCGTCCCCAAAGCACGAGTCCACTGTGAATGTGAGAGCAAAGAAGGCAGAAGACTATGTACAAGGTAAGGCTTAAACATCTCATATCTGCGCAACACAAGTTTTGTTCTAGGAAAAGCAAACGATGGATGTCTATTGTTTCTTCTCAGACTGGACAGTGCAGCATTGTTACTCGCAACATGGTCATCATGGTATCTTAGATTAAGGTACATTATATAAGCGCAGCCATCAAAAAGCTCTGATTGGACGTATAAATGTCTCAAAGTCAAGAACTTCAGTCACTGTCTCGAGGTGTCTATTGAGTCCAAAGTAGCACAGCAACTTTCAACTGATGAGCGTTTTCTACGATAACTTTTTTTTTCTTCTGGGAAATGTTGAGACAGTACTGTTGTTCGTATACATTGTTTCTATAAGAAAGGGTGGGCTGCTGCTCAAAAGTGTCTGAGTTACAGTTTTAGTGTAAAAGAGCAAAAACACACAACGTCTGTGTCCCTCTAGTGACAAGCGGGAGGGCAGTTTGCTCTCAGCGCTATCGCTAGCTTTGTTAGCATCACTTTCTCCTGAAAGCTCTGCGTCTGTGCAGTGGTGTCAAGGCTCGATCAATTGGCTCCTCTGATCAGCTTTAACTCTTGCAAAGGAAAATAAATTACGTCATGTTTTTTTTTTTTTTTTTTGATTTTTGTTCACTTAACTACAAAATCGGTTTTGAGTTGAAACCAGCAAGCAGCAGTAGACAAGAGCATCCATAAATTTAGATGATTGGTGAGAACTCTGTTCTCCAGGGCTCTGATTGGCTCGAGACCCTCAGGTCTCAGGTTAATTGATGAAAGGACTACAGGACTTTAGTAAATCAGAGGATAAGATCAGCATTCATTTTTTCTCCTTCTTTTTACATCTGGACCATTGAGATGCTCAGTTCCAGAGGAACCTGCAGCCCCAACAGCCTCAGCACTGGACGGCAGACTGAAGTCCAGCTCGTCTGGCTTTCGTCAGCTGTGATCTGATTGGAGGCAGTAGGGATTGAAGGTTGGTTAGGACTTGTGCATCCAATCCTTTAAACTCAGGGCTGAAGGCGACTTTGGATGAAGCTCCTGACTCCTCCGATGGCCCGGGCGTCAGTCTGATGTTTCCTCCTGTCTATGAAGGAGATGAGGCGGGAGGTGTCCAGGCAGCCCTCTGCTCTGGCCCGGCTGTCAGGGGGCCCGGCCTGCAGCCACGGCTCCTGGAGGCAGAGCCCGGCTGGAGGCCTCCTGCCTGGGTCGGTCCTCAGGAGCAGGCAGATGAAGTCCCGGGCCGCCTGGCTGACGCCCTGGAAGTAATCCCTGGGGAAGCTGAAGTCTAGCCGGCAGATGTTCAGGCAGGTCTCCTCGGCGCTCTCGTCAAGGAAGGGGGAGGCGCCGCTCAGCAGCACGTAGGTCACCACGCCCAGGCTCCACAGGTCAGAGGTCAGCGACACCGGCTCTCCAAGGACCAACTCTGGGGAGGCAAACTCAGGGCTGCCCAGCAGAGGGTGACTGTAGTGGGTGCTGTTGAGCTGGACAGCATCGCCAAAGTCTGTGAGTTTGACCGTTGGCTGGCCGCTGGAGCTGTGAGCCACCAGCAGGTTCTCAGGCTGGGGAAAGAAAGAACGGCATCACCATTAGTCTAAAAAACAAATACAACCACCATGATCTTAATAGAATAACTCCATGTTTGAGAAAATCCACTTATTTGCTTTATTGCAGAGAACTTGATGAAAAGATTTGATACCATGCATGTCTGTATGATAAATATCAAATCAGCAACCAGTTAGCTTAGCATAAAGGCTCGAAACATAGGGAAACTGGCTCTGTCTGCAGGTAACATAACCCCATCAGTTCCTCTGAAGCTCGCTAATATTTTGTGTGTTTGTTTGTGCATTTATGGGGGAGTGCAGGTGTCAGTCTTTGTGCTAAGCTAAGCTAACCAGCTGCTGGTGGTAACTCAATATCTGTCACACAGATATCAGAGCTTTTCATGTACAGAATATCAAGCACAGTAATAAAAACATTAAGGTGAAAGTCCATACTTTTATGTCCAAATGTACTATTCTGCTGTTGTGCAGGTAGTGTAAAGCTTCTAAAATGTCCCGAAGGTAGCAGGCCACTTTCTCCTCGGTCAGATTCCCCCAGCTAACGATGTAGTCCAGCAGGCGACCTTGATCAGCCCTGAAACACAAACGGCACAAACGCGAATGTTAAACATCAGATGGAAGAACTGCGAGCTTCATCAAGGCTGATCAAGCTCATTTCATTTCTTTTCTTGTCCTGTACTCACATCTCCAGGACGAGGGCGTAGCTGCTGGGGGTTTCATACGTGTCTATCAGGCTGACTATGTGTGGGTGCTGCAGCCTCTGGAGCAGACTGAGTTCCTGAGTCACCCGGTCCCTCCTCATCAGTTTCTTGTTCACCTGTTTGACCGCCACCGTACGCTTAGTGCCCCGCTGGTCACAGCGCTTGACAACGGAGAAACGACCCCTGGTGATCCGAAAAAAGACGGACGTTCGGACTACAATTTAGACTGCCTGTTGTGGTACGTTTTGGGCATTTAACAAGTCAAACATCTATCAATCATATCAGGGAGAAAACACATAAGAAAAGGCGTCTATTACCTGCCCAGTTCAACCACCTCAGTGTAGTGAGACTCAAAGTTGTCCTTCCAGCTCACTCTGATCCCATCAGTGGACACAGCTGAGACAAAAACAACAACACATTCAATTGATGTCCACGCTGGTCAGATAACCTCTGTGGAGGAAGTGATAACGGTGTATTTTGTTCTCTACCTGCACTCTTACCTAACACTCTGAGGCTGGCTGACGACGTGACGCTGCCCAGCTCATTGGTGGCGATGCAAGTGTAAACGCCGTCATCCTCAGAGGCCACGCCAATGATCCGCAGCGTTGCTTCGCCCGTATCACTGAAATAACACAAACATGTTAACTTTTTGTTACAGTCCACATGATTTCACAGTGCCATGCAAAAACCAAAAGGCGATACTCAGACTGTGCTTTCTCACCTGTAGGCGATGCTGAAGTGTCCGTTGCTGGTGAGGTTGCTCTGGTTGGGGCCCTTCCAGGTGACAGTGGCCCGGGGTCGACCGCAGACCTTACACCTGAGGGTGACGCTCTCTCCGTTGTCACATGTGACATCACTCAGAGGTACGAGGAACTCAGGGGGAACTGAAAGAGCAAAAACGGTAAAGAATTTAAATGAACTGATAATATATAGAAATGGTCTTGCTGTACGTTGTGTTAATCTTCTTACACAACAAATTCAAAGTAACTCACCATCATAGATGTAGTTTGGGTTTAGAAGCTGAGAAGAAAGAACAAAGCAGGTCAGAGTGAAAAATGCACTGTGGAGCAGAGGCATGATTTCACAGCAGAGTCTCCTCAGACATACTGATAAACTCACCTTTACAGAAACTTTATTGGCCAGGCCATCTCTGGACTTCCTGTAACCGTTTTCCAGCTTGGTCTCTTTCTTTGCCTCCTTCTCCTTCTTCTCAGATTTTTTACGAATGCGCAGGGACGTGTGCCAGGACGACGACTTCCTGCTGGGGCGGCAAAATGGAGTCAAAGTCAAAACAAAGTGTTTCACTAAACAAGTAGGTGAGAGCATGACCCATGCGCCCGAGGGCAGACTGCCACGATGTGTAATTCTTCTTCTTCTGCAGATTAACTTCAACTAACATGGATGAAGCTTTGATAAACACGAGACATGAGAGTAAAAATAACTGATCCTTTTGTAACTTCTCAGAGCGCTTACTTGATGGATCCCTCGGGGCAATCGGGGACGATGGCCGAGGTGTGTCCCAGCACAAATCCGGGGATCCAGCCCTCGGCGGCAGGGCCCTGCTCGGTAGCAGCCCTGAACACCAGGAACATGTTTTGCTGGTTGCTGGCCAAGATCTGGACCACCTCACCCTGAATGACGCTGATCTCATCCTCCTTCACCGCCATGTAGTCCTGGGTCACCAACATGGTGGATACGCTACTGCTGCTGCTACTTTCACTCTGCAGCACAGGGAGGAAACACGGGAATGAGGAAAATAGGAAGCACAAACCCAGCTTTTGAAAAAATATAGAAATCTGACACTTTCAGCGAGGAACAAGTGAGAGAGAAGGTTGAAGGAGAGGACAAACACTGGACACAGATGTTTGACTACTGTCCACTTGATAAAGTCTTCAGAAAGGATGACAGTGAAGTGCAATTCATTATTTTCTTCTTGGAGAAAAAACAAAAGCGGATGAAGAAAGGCAAGAATAAGATGGAAGACTTCCATGTCACTCGTCTTTGCTCTGTAGCTCCAGGCAAACACGGAAGGAGGAGGAAGGTTAGACTGGATGAGAGGATCTCTGTCGAGGACGTTTGTAGGTGCCTCACAAACGTCAGAGGTTAGTTGCAGGAAAAGTACATTTCAGTGACACACCATAAAGACAGCGGGAGGTGAAGGACGGCCAAGAGGAAGTCAAGGTGTTAGTAGAAGCTTGGTCAGAGTTAAGAAAGCGACAGCCTTGAAAGGGAACCACTGAAGAGCTGACTGAGGTCCACTAGAGAGGTTCTTCAGACACTGAAAGCTAGAGAAGATGATGTTGAAGAGCAGTGAAGGTTGTCAGAGATGTGTAGTAGGGGACAGATTAGTAGAGCTGGCTGCAGCAGGACAGGAGACAGCAGGCAGACAGGACAGCCCAGGCGTCCCTCTGCCTCGGTGTTAGTCGGTGCAACACTGCGCAGCAGCGAGTAGTCTTACCCCGTTACTCTGGGTGGACTGGATGGACTGCTCGCTGGCTGATGAGCACGTACTCATGCGGTCGGCTTCCTTGCTGTGTGTGGAGTGTCTGTGGGTTTGGCTCCCAGATCCAGAGCCGGTCTGGATCTGGTTCGAGTTCTGACGGGTTGGAGTCTCTGCCGCCTCCCCCGGGAAGGTGAATGAGCCAGGCCGGCTGGCTGGAGAGCTCGGCATGGAGCTCCAGAATCCAGATCCGGACTTCTGGCCCGGGCTGGGAGGGGGAGGAGGCAGGCCGTCCTTGCCAAAGGCAGGAGTGGCCAGGGGCGGGGCCATGGGGGACACGGCTCCTGGCCGTGATTTGGAAGAGGGTGTCGAGGGCAAGGGCCCAACTGCGGCGCGGGGAATAGGGGCTACAGCGCTGGCAGGAGTGGGGGTGTGTGCATGGTCCTCTTGGGTCTGGATGGGGCGCTTGCCCTGCGGGCTGCCCCCTGGAGGGAGGAGGGGCAGAGGGATAGGACATAGGGACAAGCCTGGATCGTAAGTGAGCAAAACTTAAACCTCAGTCACATCTTTCATTGCCAAAAAAAGCCTTCACAAACACAAATAGATGGTCCATACCTGACATCTTGTTGGGGCCGTCGGGGTCAGCCCCGGGGTGGTGGCGTAGGGGCTGGGGCAGACGGGAGGGCTGGGGAATCCTGGAGGGCCGACGAGAGCCGCCCTGGGGCCCTGAAGGGATGGCACTACCCTGAGAGCTTCCACCTCCAACTCCAGGGGGCGCACTGGACCCACTGCTGCCTCCAGCCGGCGCTCCCATGTTGGGCACACACGGCCCACCGCTCGCTCCCACATGGTTCCTCTGATACTCTATTGGTGAGGTCAGAGCTGTGACATGGTACAACAGAAGCGAGGGTGCCCATGAAGCAAACACTTTTCCCTATAAAACGTGTATGTGTGTATTTGTGTGTGTGTGTGTGTGTGTGTGTGTGTGTGTGTGTGTGTGTGTGTGTGTGTGTGTGTGTACCATTGAGGAAGTTGCGCTGGCTCTCG
Source organism: Chaetodon trifasciatus (assembly GCA_037975065.1). Classification (NCBI taxonomy): domain Eukaryota; kingdom Metazoa; phylum Chordata; class Actinopteri; order Chaetodontiformes; family Chaetodontidae; genus Chaetodon; species Chaetodon trifasciatus. Next base: position 649,432 of record JBBMOE010000029.1, read on the forward strand.
AGTATCTGGCTGATCTGAAGGGTCCAGACCTCACGCACCCCTGGGTGGGAGGAGTGAAGCACAAAGGACTCGATGGCGCCATTGGTTGACCGAGAAGTGAGGATGAACTTACAGGGATCGCCTTCCACGTTCTCCTCCAGACCCAAACAGCTTACCTACAGAGTGCAAAAGGAGACAAAAGAGAGTGTACATTTTTAGACGTAAAGCTTGCAACTCACTCAAAGAGCTGTTCATTTTTCACAGGCTGCAGTTTCTCCACCAGGGGGAGCTGCAAGCTGTTTAACCGAGTCATACATCCCTCACTGATAATGTCACAGCGCACAGCATGGCCTCTCTCACATGGCCGTTACCTTGATGCTGTTTTTATAGAGGAAGCCTGGCAAGGAGAAACCCTTTTTCTTGTCGAGAGGCTCACTGAAGATGACCAGCTGCTCGAAGAGGAAGACTCTCCTCTCCTTCATCCGGCCGAGCAGCCCGCCCTCCGGGTCAGACACCATGAATGTGTCCTGCAGCAAAAGGCGTCCCTGAGCCACGATCTTCCCCTGGAGAGGAAGACGAGTGAGAGGGAAACGTCAGGTGTGTTGATGAGTGCAGCATCGCTTTGAGTCACAATTCAAAGTGATTTCTTACATCAAATCCCTGAAGGCGGCCGACATTCATCATATCATTACACCTTTTTGGCACGATGCACATGACCTCCACTGCTTTCTGTAAGAGTCACAAATGAGCAAAAGGTTGACGGGGATGCTGAACACGTCTTGAATTTAAGTGAAGCAATGTCTCTTTATCTTACCTCCAGCTCCACAGACTCAAGCCCAGCTTTTTTAGAGTGTTTCAAGAAATCCTATAACAGAAAAAACAACTATTTACACATTTAAAAATCAGTGTAGATTAGTAGTAGCAGTTACAGAGATGTACATTTACAGACTGCAGGTGATGACATACTGTACATTTATATGGATGATACAAGATGGCAAAGCTAATTTAAAGGTGAGCAGAAGCAGCAGCTGAAGCTCTGGCACCCTCAGACCAACCTTGAGCAGCAGCTGGTACTTCATGATCCTCTGGACTGGCTTTATGAGCAGGTCTGAGATCTGTAGCCTGTGTCCCAGCCGCTGCTTCAGGTCCTTTAAAGTCAAAGGTCAGAGGTTACTTGAGAGGATGACGGCTGAAAAGAACGGAGATGTGAAGTATCTGATGTATCTCAGAGGGTGAAGTCTTCCAAATAAGTGGCTCATACCTCGAAGTAGGTGTCAATGTACTCTGAGACGATGTGCTCTGACTTGGGCTTGTTTTGACAGTACACTACATACATGTTTAGTCTCCGCTCCTGGACACAAAAAGCACACACGATATGAACGACATGACCAAATGTATACAAGCATACGCAAATAAAGCAGAAGTCTGCAATTCACTGTGGATGAACCTGTTTGAGAAAGAGTGGCCCCAGTCTGTCGGGGTCTTCCAAACATTTCTCCAACTCCCCAAGAAAGAATCTGAACAAGAGGGAGACAGAGGAGAGGACAGTCAGCTGCTGCACGAGTGACTAAGAACAAGGAAAGCTCCATATTTCCGAAATGTGTGCGCCACATACTCTTTGTGCCAGTCATAGATCTGGTGGATGTTGCCAAACACGATTTTGTCTTTTCCCTTCATGTCATCAGGGACACCCTCCTCCTTCATCCGGCTCATGTAGCCCTTATGACAGAGACACACAAATTAACACAAATGTACACCAGGGAGTCTGTGGAGTTCGGCAAATTAATTCTAATAGTTTTAAAATACTGGAGAAACAACTAGAAAACCAAGAATCTTTCCTGTTTTCAGATCTATATAATACATCATCTCACCTCCACCACCAGGCCGAGATCTCTAACATAATCTCTCTCCGTCTCCACCAACTCCAGCAGAACATAACTACAGTGAAGAAAAAACAACACACATTAGACTCAAAATTCAAGAAATGAAGAAAAGTCAATTCCCAAAACGCCTCAGCGTGTGTTCGTGATAGAGATGAAGGTGGCAGACGTACTGTCTTTTCTTCAGGATACTGGTCCTGCGTTCGTCCAGCTCTTCGATGGGGGAGGAGGAGGAGAGGAGGGAGTTGTCGGAGGGGTTGAAGGAGGGAGAGCTGCTGTCTCCTTGTTCTACTGACAGCGAGCTGGGTCGGTCCTCCAAAGCCTGCACCAGGAGAAACAGAGAAGGAGACGCTGAGTGTGTGAAACAGAGCTGAGCAGCGTGAACCCAGATTACACGGCTCGCTTTGGCAGTTAATCAAGCTAACTCTGACATGTTACATGTTATATTCAGCCGCTTCAAGCAGTCAGCTGATGCCACAATACACACTGATTTCTCACTAGAGCAGCACTTTGAAATGTTTGAGGCTTTTAAAATGTCATAACATTTACAATGTTTAGCTGTGATGAACACCTCTGCGAGCTCTGAGCCGCCGTAAGACAAATTCAAACCGACTAAGAGATCAAATCAAGCTTTCATTGACAGAGAACTTCATGTGCGAAGCGTTACGTCAACGTCGTCCTACCATCTTGCTTTTGACCAGCTCCTCGATGGCGCTCACCAGCTCAGCGGCGCTGGGCGTCTCTGAACTGGATGGACGGACCGACAGACGAGAAGAGGTCTGGGTGAAAAAAAAAAAGAGATGAGAGGATTGAGAGAGAAGAAAAAGAGCATTAGAACCTGATAACACACAGAGCACAATCTATTTCTGCTAACTCTACATCTGCTCTTTAACTGGCATCAGGACATAAAGGCGTTTTAAGTAACCTGACTGTCTTTTATGTATGATATAGTTAGTCGGCCATTTAAAGAGATGTAATAATTGCTATTTATGTTCCTAAAATAAACATTTCATATTTTTACATTCTGTTTTATAAGAAAAAGTCAAGGCTCACTGAATCCACCGACAGCTAACATAATAGCTTCAGTTACAGTTAAGGATAAACTCAAGATTAGCTTCTGTTTCGCTTATCTCTTTATGAGCGTTATCATAAGTGAATATTTTAGTTGAGTGAGCAATGACTTCGTGAAAATGCTTGTTAAATGTTCAATGCTGCAATCTGAAGAGAGATCCAAAAAGATGTTTCCACAAGTGAAAGTCCAATGCTACGGGTTTCTACCTGAAGCTTCAAAGAAAGTGAAAAGGAAACGGATGTGAAATTGAAAACCGAACTGTCTGTGAAAAGGTAAAAACATGAGGCTGAAAGTGGGGTGACCAAAATGAAGATATGGGGAAAAAAAAAGTGAAACGTCAGAAAATGGTGATGGGGAGAAGGTCGGGGAAAAAAAAGTGATGTTTGAATGGATGATGCTTCCGTCGCTGTCTCGGGGTGATGATGAACAGCCTTTGAAATAAAGAGAGGATGCCCACAGAGCGAGAATGAAAGAAGGTATGTGTATGTATATATAGTTGAGGAGACTCTCACCCTTGCTGTGCTGTGCTTCAAGACTTTCCCCAATTAGGTTTTCTGGGTGAGGCTGTGTGCCCTTCTGGCCTCGCCAGCGTTTAGAGATGCCAATTACTCGCATGGGTAATGAGGTTAACGCACAGAGGGTAAAAGGGAGATGAAGACGAGCGGGCAGGGCGGGTGAGGGGGGGGGGGGGGGG